>JACXGJ010000604.1:0-106901 GCA_016801105.1 Esox niger
TGAGTTAATTCTTTAAGAATATCCTTTGTGTGTGTATATGACTAGATGCACTTAATCGCACATAAACCCCTAACCCAGCCCACACGCGTCATTGTTTCCTGAAACCATGCGTAAGAAGTATAACATCCGCAGTGGAAAGTTCTTGTCTTCCACAGCTTAACAACATTAAGAGAATCGACTTTTTGACCACTCCTAAAGATATGTTAATGCATAAACATTTTACTGCTAAACTGATAGTTGTCACTGTAATATTGCAAGAAAACGTATCTTTTAACAATAATTTTCTAATGAAGAAAATGACACAAAAACTACGTTTTTAATTGGAACGAATAAATGAAATAGTACAATAAAATCTACATTATGTGATTCGAGACAATTCTAAACAGTTGTCCAAAATCATATAATTGTGGAAATGGGATTTTCCTGAATTTCGATTTTACATGTGACTCATTTCTCAAGAATGCATTCCAGTTATAAACTACTTAGCATATGGCTGGTTGACGTTACATGGCATTTTTGTCGTTCTGAGCGTGAAACACTAATAAATACGTTTTTATATTGTTCAGAACGTGCTGTTATGTGAACATACTACACATTCATGCAATTCATTCCTTATTTTTTCAGATAAAGAAAGATAAACAAAGACTTTCAACCAAACATGAAAAAGTGTGATGTGTGACTGTCCCAAGTTTTAACGTGAATAAAACTATCAAAAATAAGTGCAACTGTCTTCAATAAAGTACAGAATGATAACATAGATAAGACAAAGTGCAGGAATAATATTTAGAGTCAGCTCTAATCAAAAAGATTTTGTCCCAGAAATGGATATCATATGGTGTGACACTATACTGTAATATTTAAACGGACAATTGTTTTGGATCCTCGGGAGGAGGGGCCCTGGTTCAACCAGGAAGTATTGAAAACACCTCAGTAGGACATAGAAGTGTTACAATGTGAGTTTTCTCTTGTAATTCTGTTCAATAAATCAAATCATTTTGGCACTCCCACTTCAGTACCCTTTCCCTGTGTCTTTTAGTGTGATGCTTTTTACATAAAAATGACAGAGATAAATGTCATGTTTTGTTTCTTACCATGTTGCATTGGGGATGCTACTAGGATGCTAATGAGTGCTATGAGCATGAAACCTATGAGCATGAAACCTCATATGGTGTGACACTATATCATATTTTGTGACAGGTATTGCTTGTCACTTCATATGATCCATTCTTCACACCATTTGATATTAACTTTATTTTCCTACACGCAGAACAAATCTTTATTTGAGTTAACAATTCATTATTGTATTATAACTAATAGCTAAGCTTAATTTGTGTTTCGTCCTTTTAACACTATGTTTTGTCTTTGCTAACAAGTGAACTAAGCTGAAGCCTAGTTTTATAGCCAGGCTGGCCTTGAACGCCTTGCTAATCCAAGTGTTATTCATTTTCTTCTTTAAGCTGACCTCTCACAGTAACCAATTAGTTTTACATTAGCTCCCATTGATGAAAACTGTACCTACACCAATTGTCATACTCATTACTAACCTAACCTTGTTTATATGATTGATTTACTTAAGGGCAGTTATAAGTAAGGAACATTTACTAGTGGCTAATTCAACATTCCTAGTGATTCTATTGTTTATTTGTGTGTTCCCCACTAGAAAGATTGTTCTTCATTAGTCTTTTGTCGATAACAAAGTGCTATACAATATTTAGAGGCACAAGGTTTCAAGGTTTATTTCTCAAATGCACCGAACAACACTGCGTCATCCAGCGCAATGAAATCACTTTTACATGGCATCTGACAAATAAGCTGTGAGAGCAAAGGAGAATATATAAGCAAAAATAGAGCCAGACAAAATAATAATAATAATAATAAATAAAGCAAAAATGTACATAACACTGTACACTAGCCACAGTAAAGAAAAGAGTACTGTAAACTAGCAGCTTGTTTGGTAGTACCACGGAACATTTAGATATGGCAAGAATTGCAATAATATACAGCTCTGAAAATATTTCTTAAATCATAATGTCTACATGTAAGGCTTCCATCCCAGTGTATAATAAATTCCAACACAGGCACACCTCATTCTATTTAAAGAGGTACTGATTAAGAGATTATCTGCACAAAATCTAATTTTACAAGGAAATATATGCATTAATCCATGCCACACAGCCAGGTCAATAAAGTTGTGGATGAAGGACCACCAGATAGACCCTGTTATGGCCAGCCCAATTCCCCCACTTGAATCCCATTGAAATCCTCTGGAATTTGATCAAGAGGAAGATGGATGGTCACAAAGCTCAGCAACTTACATTTTTGTGCCAGGAGTTGCGCAAAGTCACCCAACAGCTATGTAACAGAGAAGTGGAGAGCATGCCAAGATGCATGAAAGCTGTGATTACAAATCGGGGTTATTCCACCAAATATTGACTTCCATAATCTAGTCTAGTCCTAATTTAAAACATCAGTATTTTGTTGTTGATAAATCAATATTAATTTGTTTTCTTGCTTATGAATGGTACATGCAAAGGAATATTCTTATGCCCATTAAAAGTACCTAAAAGGACATCAGAGCATTTGGAACGTTTGTGTGTAATCAGTATGATCATGGATCAGTGTTATTGGTTATAAGGAGCGTTATGGCCTTATGGCAATGTTTCCCACCTTTGTGTGATTGTTCTTTAACAGTTTTTTGTTTGAATGTTAAATGCATATTATATGTTTTCGCATTGACAAATTGCAGTGTGGTGTGATTCATCTTGAGGTGTGACACTATATAATTTGTTGTGACATTCAGAATTGTGACCAAAAATAAATGATAAAAATCTCAATGGAACACGTGAAATAGTATCAGCAAGATACACAAGCGATTTGAAAGACCTATGATAAAAATTATGATAAAGAGTTTCTTAAGAAAAGTATACCCCCCAATTTCATTTTGGCTACAGAAAACATTTGAATTTCCAGTGTTCGATATACCTTACATTTCCACACGAGGATGTTGGAATAAAACCTAAAGGTACATTCCAGTCACATGATCAACCCATTGAACATCCCAAGGTCCTTCAAAGACACACTATTCTAAAAAGGTGATCTAACCTTGTCTAAATGTGGCCTCACCTTATCTCCTTCAGATCACTACCAATCACAATTCCAATCAAAATGAGGTTTAGGTGTCCAGCAGTTTGTGTGGGTAGGAGGATGTATTGCGCTCTCAGATTTAATAGGTTACAAGTACTTTTATTTTGCCTGAAAAGAGATATCCAGTGGATGATGTGACTTGTTTCACTTTAAAAAAATTAAGAAATACTGACAATGACTTTTGGGGTAGAAGGTTGTTTAAAAGAAGCATGCCTCTTTGGGGGGAGGCAGTTTTGTCCTACCTGGTTGCATCACCTGGTGGTACATTAGCAATAAGAAAGTACCTAACCTTTCTTGTATCCATTCCTCACTGAAAACTCCCAGACAGTCCTAGCAAAAGTTCTAGCATACTTAAATAGTTACACTTTGGTAAAAAGCTATCTACTTTTTAACTATTTTCATAGAAAATCAGAAAAAGTTTCTTGTTTCAAATAAATATCTGTATTGGACCACTCAATGGTAAAGTAAATATAATTGGATTATCAAAAAAGATCAGGGGTCAGCCTGAAAATGTATGTCTGTTAATTAATAAAATAAATAATATTCTATAAGGCTGATGCATGTGTATGAGCGTTTGTCAGCCAATGCATTGCTGTGAGATGGAACAGGAAGTGGGTGTATTGAGAGCTGATATCTTTTCTCAGGAAATGACACCAAGGTCATCCAACACTACTGCAGCTACAGAACTTGTCTCAGAGCCACCAGCTAAAAACAGTACAGCTAGCGTGTGCGCCTTAAACCAAACAGGAAAGATTGTTTTCCAGGCATCTCTATTGCTGTTTTTTTCATCTCATGAAGAACAAAGCAGGGTTTAATACACATTAGGAAATTAGATCACACTGAAAGTGATCGATTCACATCGTGATCCCGGTGGTCATTACAATTCCATGCAGCCGTGGTTTTCAAAGCAACTGCAATTTTAGGCATCCTGTTAGACAAACTGTCAGAGCCTTATACAGTAATTATGGTTTCGAAACAAATGGCCCTGCCAAAATTCTCCTCTTCAGATTGCACTAGAAACCAAATTCCATACATGTTTTGCTCTACACTGTATGAATATCCAGCCTTTCTATTCCGAAACATTTCATTGGTTGTTAGTCAAATGTGTTCTACTCAGATGTATAGCTCTCCAGCTTGTCTCAGAGGATACCATCTGGTCTTCAACACCTTGATCAAAACACAATTCCATTGTATTTGAATATGTATTTGAATTGTATTTATCTTGATTACACATATCTGTTAATTTGGCGCAACAGAATTACAGACTGATTGATGTTTTATTTTTTCTGGTCATATTAAGCAAGCAGGCTAAAGTTTTTGCGAAGGAAAAAAGTCATCAGGACACAGTAGTATTAACTTTTCTGTTTGCTTGGATCTTTTCAGAAAAATATTTGAGTTGCCCTAAGCATGAGAGGAACAGGAAATAGAATAATACAACAGTGCTGACAAATAGGTTCCATATTGAGGACAAGTGGCTACTGTTGTGAACTTTGTGTGTTGAGCATTCTGGCACCCAGAGCTGCTGATGCATCAGTGAAGTGGGTGCCAAACAAAGGAAAGCCAAAAGGCTTTAAGGTCAGAGTGTCCTAGCCTTGCACTATACAAAGTCAGCATCATCTTCCACATGCTAAAAAGACATGGGTCTTTCAAAAACATTTACTGGAGCTGTATTTTACTGTATATTTTTGGTGATTTGGAGCATCGAATTGAAACTGTGTGGGAACACCTAAAAGGGGAAGATTATAAACAGATATTTCAAAGAACACCTGTTATGGTCCCTGTAATAACATTTTGATGAACTCCCCTCAATGGTCAACACCTAAGGGGTTCTTTAAAACGTTCTTGGAAGAACCGTTACAAAGGGCTTCTTTTAAAGGATTCTTCAGACACCTATTGATGGTTAACTCAGCAAAATAATTGAGTTAAACTGTTACCTTTTTAGAGTGCAACTATTTGTGAACATCACTCAGACCAACTGTGACCAACCCATTCCATCTTCTGAGAGAGCACCATTTAAAAATGTTGTCTTAATAGGTAAACTGGTCATTATTTAGCCTAATGTTTGGTGGTTACTTTTAGTTTTACATTTACCGACAACCAGTCTCTATTTTTCTAACCAGCTGCTGTCGGAATACAGGTTGTTCACCTAGATGTTCAAATGTATTTTTTTATATTTATCAAATTACAAGCATTGCTGGTCAGCCGTCGGTAATATATAGTGCACACAGAGAAAAGGTAACTTCACCCAGTTGAGCATTTAAAGACAGACTGCACTGTCAGTCAGGCTGCGGTTTTACCATGCCGCCACTCCAACAGGAGCTGAATGCTTAACACAACATTGCAGTGTCTTGCTCAGGAAAATTCTAGTGGCGACAACACGAAAGCCCCAGTGGGATTGGTTTTGCATTAAAAGTATACTTACTGAGCTGACATCGTAATAAATCTGAACCCGAGACACACAACCGAGTCTTAAAATTTTACCTACAAAGGACTGTAATTAACTTGGAATCCTCACAGCTCATGACAGAAAAAAATGTACTGAAGTCACGCAGAGTTTATTTCTACAGTTTCCTATTCATCAGTTTCCTTTACATCAAAAGCTGATTATGAACAGATACAACATGCAACGACTTGCCCAACCATCCACTTGATCACTTGGCTGTGAGGAAAGAAGAATTTCAAAATAGATTATCAGTAGTTTTTATAATCAGACATTATAATCAGTTAAAACTTGCTTATCTTAACAGAACATGCAAGTTTGTAATTGAGGATTTAGGATGCGGGGAGTCTGACCACAAATTAAATGCAAATCATACATCCGAGAGGGTCAAATGTGCATATTATGATAGCAGAAGGGTAGTTTCCAAAAAAAGACACATATTTCAACAGCCGAACACTGCCAATTTGTTTGGTAAGCGGAGGAATGGGTCTGAGGAAATGTAACAGAAAATAACGGGCAGAGCTAAGACAGCAATATTCTATGAAATGAACACAAAACCTTCCTACTTAAAATGCATTTAACATACTTTGTTTCAACAAACATCTTGTAATAAACCAAGTGCTAGAGACTAAGATTTGGAATAATGGAATTAAGGCATATATAAATGTAACTGCCTGGGAGCAATGGCTCTATTTTTGTTGCTCATTGGTATAGCACTGGCTATAGTTACACCACCTTCACTTTCCAGTGTATCCACTGCCTGCGAATCTGAAGCCATTTGATGAGTAACAGTGCCCTCTACAGTGTCTTTTTCCAACCTTGCTCTCAGAAACTAGCCACACCTCTGACGCAGCAAGAAATCTCCTCGGAAATAAAACCAATACGGTGTGATGGTGTATTCAAATATGGTCACTCAAAAGACAAAACAACAAACAGATTGCCATAACCAACAAATGTTATTTGCGTATTGTTTATTTTTTAGATTGAGTTGTCAGTTGTGAATTGTCCTTTTAAAACCAACTGTTTGTTGTAAATCTGTACATTTATTGACTTCACAATGTTGTTAGCTACTTGTCTTCATAAATTACAACATGATATAACCATAGAGCCTGTTATTTTCTATCAGCGAACGGAACATAAGTGTGACAAATAATGTGGTATCATGCATGACATGGTATTTTGTGGTCCACCCGTAATGCACATTGCACATCAGGAAATGCAAAACATCAAATCAGAGTATTCAGGAGAATATTTAACACTTGATAGACAAGGCCTTGAGTGGCGTGTAGGGCACGCTGTATCAGTTACAAGACGTCAACTTTGCCCTGAGTCGGTTCATCTTCAGGGGCAGAAGGCTGACCATCTCTTCGCTCAGCTCCAACTCTGTCTCTATGGCATTTTTGGCCTCTGGGTTGTCCCTGCAGTACTGGACCACAAAGTCGTAGCACTCCAGGGAGCGGTTAAGGTTCTCCAGCTGAACGGTTGGACTGGACGAGATGAACCTGCTGTGGAGACGTGCCACCCGGAACTTAGCCACCAGGGCTGGCCTCAGCACCTCGTCCTCCAGCTTATCCGGCCACTTGCCCTCGGGCGAGCGGACCGAGTCCAGGAACATCTGGTAGAACTTCACGGAGCAGGAGCAGAGGTGGTTAAACTTCTTGATGGTGTGCGCGTCCAGGTCGTCCTGCTTGTTGGCCACAGCCAGCTTCAGATCCATCATCTCGTAGTAGATCTCAGCCAGCTCAAACTGCAGCTGGCGGCAGATGAGAAGGTAGTACTGGGCGTTCAGCTCCTTGCAGATGGGTTCTAACATGTCCACCCGCCGCTTGTGCATCTTGCAGCGGCGCTCCAGGTCCTCCTCGAAAAACGCCAGGGCCTTGAAGAGAGCGCTGTGGTCCTGCACGACCTCGATGTGGTCTGTGACATGGCCGTCCATCTCGAAGTACTCCCTGGCCTGGTTCACGTAGGTCTGGCCAAACAGGAAGACGGCACGGGCCTCTTCAAAGTCCAGGGGAAAGACGCAGCTCACCTTCTCCTCCAGGCTACAGATGGAGTCAAAGGTGTCACTCGAACCAAACAGAACAGCACTCTTCCTCCCTCTCTCCTTCTCCTCCTCCTCACGACGCAGGGCTGCTCGAAGCTCTTCCTGCCGGTCCACATCTAGCTCTCCGATGTTGTCCTGAGAGCAGAACAGTAGTCACTCGTTTTATTTCCCACGATAAACACTAATCACAGAAGGAATTCGAATTTGTCTGAAAATATCGAAATTACCTCGAGGAGTTTCTTGGCGTCTTGCAACAGATTAAGACAGTATTTAATCCAACACCTGGCTATTTCAGCTCTTTTCTGCCTAAGTTGGTCTCGCTTCTCAGCCTCAGCCTCATCTGCAACACAAACGTTTTGGGACGTTCCTTCGTGAGAACGGGATGCAAGAAAACACACAGCCACGGCAGATGTGACCGTCAATGATGACCATGTTACTTTAGAGTGACCCCTTACTCTCCAGGGACGCAGCTTCTGACGGGACTTCCCCAGCAAGGCCTGCGATGACACTGGCAGCAGAGAGACAGTGCCTGCCTTCCATGTATCGAGTCTGCCGGACAGACAAGTGCATTAGGTCAATACACGGAAATGCGCAGAGAAACCCAGTCAACTCCCCAAAGTCTGTCAGATGAACAAAATAAGTACTGTACGCCGTTTAGCGTCAACTCCCTAAAGTCTGTCAGATGAACAGAATAAGTACTGTACGCCGTTTAGCGTCAACTCCCTAAAGTCTGTCAGATGAACAGAATAAGTACTGTACGCCGTTTAGCGTCAACTCCCCAAAGTCTGTCAGATGAACAAAATAAGTACTGTACGCCGTTTAGCGTCAACTCCCTAAAGTCTGTCAGATGAACAGAATAAGTACTGTACGCCGTTTAGCGTCAACTCCCTAATGTCTGTCAGATGAACAGAATAAGTACTGTACGCCGTTTAGCGTCAACTCCCTAATGTCTATCAGATGAACAGAATAAGTACTGTACGCCGTTTAGCGTCAACTCCCTAAAGTCTGTCAGATGAACAGAATAAGTACTGTACGCCGTTTAGCGTCAACTCCCTAATGTCTGTCAGATGAACAGAATAATACTGTACGCCGTTTAGCGTCAACTCCCTAAAGTCTGTCAGATGAACAGAATATGTGCTGTACGCCGTTTAGCGTCAACTCCCCAAAGTCTGTCAGATGAACAGAATAATACTGTACGCCGTTTAGCGTCAACTCCCTAAAGTCTGTCAGATGAACAGAATCTGTGCTGTACGCCGTTTAGCATTTACCTTGGTGATGTAATATTGTGACAACGTGGCTGCATTGATGGCCCATTCCAGAGGAATGAACTGGTTGAATTCCAGCTGTCTCTGCAAAGTGCTGTGGCAGTAGGATCCAGCTTTCTCAAACAGACCCAAATTCTTGTACACTTGTGCAAGATAGTACAGTGTGTGGGTATATGCCATTTCAAATCTGTTAAAATAGAGTTCAAAGTAAAAGTTAGGAGCCATGTCCAGTCTTTCCTGAACTCCACACAGTAATGACATCTCTACCTTTTTGTCTTCTCCTGTTCGGGTAATGAATCTTCCTCTGCCATAAAGAACTCTGCGATGTCCATTGGTGGGTGACCGTCCTATAGTGTCAATGCAGAAATAGATGATCTACATTGTACTTTCAATGACACAATGGAACAGCGTTTATATGACTCGGGCAGGCAATTTAAACCAAAAAGGACACCACTCCTGTCTTTCCTGTTATCATAAGGCTTGGTGTATTTTTAACCAGTATTTTACCAGGTAAATTGACTGAGAGCATCCTCCAGAGCCTGATTTAGAGCAACAGCCTTGGAGCAATCTGTGTTTACTTCTTTGATCGCGGACTGAACAACAGATTTGTCACCTTGCCGACTGGCGGATTGCATCTAGCAGCAATGTCACTGATCAGATACTCTATTACGATCTGACACCCCTGATGAAGCTACTTTTTCTTCTCCAGAATCAAACTATTCAAGCAAAGTACGCATGTAAATGCTTACCTCTTTCATGTACCGGTTATACATTGCTTCTGCGGTTTCTAGAAATCCTTGAGCTTTCTCAGTTTCATCCCTGCCAGCCCACAAAATCCCGAGTTGATTCTGTAAAAACAAAAACAGTACAGCAGTGTCAGCTCCTTTATCTTCATTAGTATATAGATGTTGGTTATATTAATTAGCTATATGGTAGCTGTAATTACCCTGACTTGGATGAACAAAGACACATTCTCTGAGGATATGCTGCACTTCTCAAGCAATTTCATGCAATTCATCAAATGTTCCTCTCCAGCAGACAGTTCCTCTGTTTCCACGTGGTTTACGCCCAGATAATACTCCACCGCCCCGAGTTTAGCAGCCCTCGATCCAGCTGGGGAGTCTCCACAATGGCCTGTCCCAAACCTCCCGTCCTTTCCTCCGTCAACCGGCTGTTCTTTCGGGTGCTGATCAGCATCAGTGACGTCCTCGTTCTCTCCCACATCGAAATTCTTCAAGGAGCAGTATATCTCTCTCAAGAGCTCCCTTGCCTTATACTTCGATCGAAAAGGGTCATTTTCTGGGTCTTTTCTTGATTCTACTTCGGTGAGATATTGAGCATTATTAAATTTTTCGCAAACTGCTCTCCAGTCACGACTGTACGGAGTAGCCATTTTTGTTGTTTCAGTAGCTCCCAGTGTGTGCCGTGTACAACATTAGCCTACCCAACATTAGTGGCCTCAGCGGTTCGACTTCAAAATAAAGGTCGCAATTGAAACAAGACAAATTGGATTAGATAAGGACAGGACTAACTGTGAGCCCAATGCAGCCCCTAAGACAGGGGTGTCAAAACTATTCCACGGTGGGCCATGTGTCTGCAGGTTTTTGCTTACTGCTTGTACTTGATGGACTAATTAGGTTACTAATTGGTTAGTTTCTACCTTCACCTGGTTGTTTTAGTGTGAACTGGGAACCAATTCATAGGAAAAACCAAAAACCCCCAGACACACGGCCCTCCGTGGAATGGTTTGGACACCGTTGCCCTAAGCAATGCATATCTACTCAGAGTGCCATCCATGCTCACTTGGATTGCTGACGAAAATAATAACAGTATCAACTTCTGGGCAGACTCGAACTAGTGACTTGAATAAATCAATTTATGGACCAGTTGTTAATAATAAAACAAGCATGAATCCACATTTATTAATTCCTACTATCATTTTTGAAGAAATAAACTGAATTAACAAGTCAACATTTCATTTAGATGGTGTTTTGTATACTTGAAATGCAGACATAAACCAGTGCATGTGTCATGTTATTAGGTGTCTATCCATTCTTTGGTGTGAAATTCATTATGAACAAAAGTGTCTTATGACATTTCACTTCTCATGTGGAAGCTATGTCGTTGTACACAGTTTCTGAATGGTTAAATGATCCCCTATGCTCTCTTCTTTTTATTTCTCAGCTCTAGAAAATGTGTGCAAATAGCGGAGGCATGGGTGAATGTGCAAATGGTGGTCGATGGTGGACTGGAGGCAGGAAAGGTCCATTTGGGATTTAGCAAACGTTGAAATGTTATTACATTCAGTTCAAATTAATGCAGTTCATATTTACATAGTGGGATTTCATACGTGTTTTACAAAAAAAATCATACGTGTTTACAATTTCTAAGCTTCTTAAACCAAATTTGGAGTTATTTTATTATTCCGGCTAACTAACTTAGGCCCATTTCATGTAAGATATTTTTGAGGGTTTTGAAAGGCGTCTCCCAAATAAATGTATTATTATTATTATTATTATTATTATTATTAGTAACTTTGTATCTGTTTGACTAGGTTTTATTTTTTATTTTGAAGATGTAAAGCTGATTCCACAAAAAGTGCTAACATTAATGTTGTTTGCAGCACATAGGTCCAAGCTAGACCATAGCTGGGTGTGTTCAGGGTCCTGTTCATTAAGGCATAAAGTGACACACCTCAAACAAAATGTTTTTTAACGGGAAACAATTACAGAACTCTGGTCGCAGTGTAAAGAGCATGTATATATTCTGATCTTCTAAGAAATCACAAATTTGTATGTAATATAACAAAATAAATACATTCTGAATTTTCTCCATGGTGAGGTCTTCAATAAAGAGTAACTTGCTCATAAACACTATATGGACTCGACGATCACGCTTCTAAGAGCTTCTTGGACATCCCATTCCAAAACCATGGGCATTAATATGGAGTTGGCCCCCACTTTGCAGATATAACAGCAGTCACTCTTCTGGGAAGGTTTTCCACAAGATTTTAGGTTGTCTCTGTGGGAATTTGTGCCCATTCAGCCAAAAGAGCATATGTTAGGTCAGGCACTGATGCTGGACGAGAAGGCCTGGCTCACAATCGGTGTTCCAGTTCATCCTAACGGCGTTCAGTGGGGTTGGGGTCAAGGCTCTGTCCGGTCCACTCGAGTTCCTCCACACGAACCTTGTCGAACCATGTCTTTACGGACCTCGCTTTGTTCACAGGGGCACAGTTACCCTGAACAGGAACAGACCTTCCTCTATCTGCTGCCACAAAGTTGGGATCACGCAATTGTCTAAAACGTCTCTGTATTAAACGTGTTTCCCCTGCTCCAGACTCCAGTGGTGGCGTGCTTTACACTATGCCATATGACGCTTGGAATTGAGCATCTTGATGTGAGGTTTGCGTACAGCAATTTGGAAGCTATTCCGCATCCAAATTCTCAGCCCATCCAAACATTTGGCCAAGGCAAAAAAGAGATGATGTTATGTCAGTGTTGGTTTTAACGTCCACCCAAATCATCTGCACACTGCAGAGAAACTGGACAATGTCTTGTCTGAAGATCCGTGAGTGGGATCACGTAGAGCAGGAACAGAATGGGTACTACCACCAACCCTTATGGTTATAGCATACACTACAGGTTATAGTATACTCACTACACACACTACAAAAACACATTTTGATTGCAAATACAAATGGCTTAATTCCAAAACATGTTTTATTCAAACAACTTTTCATGAATATCCTTATACATTTTGTACACCGATACCTAGTTCGAGACATTTTCCAAGTTAAGGACTACTTGACTTTTTATGAGATAAAGGTAAATGCAAAAATAACATTTTCCATAGATCTTTTTTAGAACTTATGTGTGTTTGGTAATGGTAGTGTGTCACAGATGTGGCTATAAACCTGTCAAGCGGTGATGTATGTGTGTTAGCAGCATTCCCTGTATCCCCCAAATGCTGTGTGTCTCTGAAGCTAAGCTGGGTTGATCCCGGGATGGGAGACCCAATGCTGCTGGAAGTAGCGTTAGAGTGCCAATAGGTGGCAGTTAACCCTCTGGTTTTATTATCAAAATCCCAGGGCGGTGAAATGAACATTGCTTGGTGTAAGGTGCTGTCCTTTAGATATTATTTAGGTTGTCCTGACTTTCTGTGGTCATTGAAGAACCCATTGTAACTTTCACAGGCTGATCATAGAAGTAGGGCTGTTTTTGTGGCCAATTAGCGACCTAATCAGCTTATTTTCCTTTTGTGTGTAATGTAGAAGGCACATCCAACTCGGGTATACCAAGCTGGTTAAAAAAAGAACAACCATTGAGTACCAGAGTATTTTGACTTCGGGTGGCCATAGACAGCTAAACGCATCAACTCATTCACAGCACAGAGGCAAATCATGATGAGCTATTGATTTCAATTATCTAGCAACCACATAGGACACAAGTCTTTAAAAAAGTTAGTCATAACCAAGCAAGTTCTATGTTGCCCCTTTGTAATCTATCAACCAGCAAAATATAGCCTATTTACATATAATGTTTAATAGGTGCTCTTCTACAGAACCCGTAGGTTGCAGTGCCATTTTTAGGATTCAATGCCATTCAACAATAGATTTGTCACCTTGTCAGATCGGGAATCTTAACCATTGGCAGTTACTGCCCTGGCAACTCTACTAGACTGTCACATATTTTTACCTTTCTTGGCAAGCAGGCTAGATAAATCATTCTACACTTTGTTTCCTCCTCCATCCTTCCAGGCAAGATACAAACAAATATGTGAATCAAGAATGGAGATGTGCGAGATTTAAAAATATATCTGTTAAAGGTCCCTGGTGGCAGGGGCACAAGTACAGATATTCAATTTAACGCTGTTAAATAGAATTAATTCAAAGTGGAACAGTGGGTAAAATAAATCAATCGATAAACATGGAAGCTTATTTGTAACCTTTAAGTAGCAAAGTTTTGTTTTTACATATACAGTAATTTCAATAACAGGACAGCTAGCTGCTAAGGCACAGGAATTTTCATCTCTCCGAAGTTGAGATTCTCGCTCTTTCTCCAAATCCTCATTTGAGTTTCATGCTGTTCCTATAACCAACCCACCAAAGCATAACATTCTTGTCATCTGTCATCCAACAGGAGCATTTGGAGATTGCTTAAATGAGCAGGACACTTTTTTAAGCTTATTTCCAGATGATGGCTCACCACACACAGCAATAGATGTCTCTAACTTCCAACACGTCTCTTTGATTAATGTCTATCAGTATCTGTTTTCCACTAATTTCCTACTAAACTCACCCTCTCCCAGTGCTCTCCCACCCACAAGGCAGGCAATGCACTATGATCTTAGATTGTAATGCGTCGTCGCAATCTTTGTTCCCTCTCCCTCAGCTCTCTCCTCTTCTCTTTAACGTGTCTCCCTTCTACCAACGTATTTTCCCTCCTGTTGGCTGAGACTGCTTCCTTAACCCTATGCTCCTCTCTTTCCACCTCTTTTGACTATCTCTGTCCCTTATCCTCTCGGCTAGCCTGGCTTTAACCTCCTGCTACATGGCTGACTGACACTCCGAGAGCTAACATAACAGGGCTGCGGTCTGCCAAGCCAAAGTGTCAGAATCTCCAGAGGACCTGTCATCTGTCCATTCGCTTCTCTCCACCTTCTCGTCCTCTCTGTCTGCTGCTGAAGCCAATTTCATAAGCTCTTAATTTCCTCTCTCCTAAATCCTCCCCCTCCTCCGACTCCTTCTTCCCTATCAGCAGACGACCATGCCAACCATTTCAAAAAGAAGGTTGACAAGATTCTCTCCTCTTTCACTCAACCTGTCCAGACTTCTGGCCCCACTGTCAGTGAACTACCTTATTATTTGACCTTTAACCTTACCCTACTTTCCTCATAGACTCCTCCCTATCCACTGGCTGTCTTCCCTCTGACTTCAAGTCATCCCGTGTCACCTCACTCTTCAAGAAACCAATTCTTCACCCCCTTGCTGTCCAAAACAACGGACTGGTATCTCTTCTTCCTTTTCTTTCTAAAACTCTTGAGCGTGGTCTTTCTAATCAACTCCCTTCTTATCTGTCCCAGAACAATCTTCTGATCCCTAACCAATCGGGTTTAAAGAGTGGTCAGTCGATGGAGAACGCTCTTCTCTGTGTCACAGAGGCTCTCTACGCTGCCAAACTTTCTTCTGTTTTTATGCTCCTTCTATCCTCCTTGATCTTTCCATAGCCTTCTGTCTGGACTATTGCAACGCACTGTTTACTGGGCTCCCTGCTTGTACCATCAAGCCCCTGCAAATCATGCAGGGTTCAGCTTGTGTTCAACTTTTCCAAATTCACCTATATCTCTCCTCTCCTTTGCAAGCTCATTTGGCAACTGGTAGAAGCTTGCATCCTCTACCAGACCATGGTGCTTGTCTATGGAGCAGCTAAGGGAACTCTACCTGTGCACTCTGATCTGACACTTCATGTCTCATGGCCACCCAACTCTCACGGCTGGGCAGCTCCTGCTCAGCCAAAGCATCTAAAACATACCATCTGAACCATGTTCTGTACATAAAATGCAATACCATAAGCTTATGGACTTCACATAATATAGTACATACCCAGAGTCACAGCTAACGCGTGGAAAGGTGAGTATGATTTATGGGGCCCGTGGCTTGACAGGGACCACTGACCGTGATAATGTCAATGTTGTCTTTAAGTGGGGGTGCCCAGGCATACTGGATTACTGGGCATACTTGTAACATACTTAGCGACGTTACAAGTGTAAGGTGTGTTTGCTGCGACTGTAACAACATTTCCTTCTCACACACATGTTCTTGAAATGTTTTGGCAATGTGATCAGGTAACAGAGGTGCATTCCAACTCTTAAAAGTGCTAGTCTTTTTTTGGTTAAGCATATCAACTGTGTTGTGATGTTGGCAGAGTAGTGTACTTAACGAATTGCTCTAGCCAATATTGTGCCAATACAATGCTGTGAGTGTTCTAGGGAGCCATGCCAAAAGGTGAAAGGTAAATTTTAGAGCCTGTAAACTACCTGTCTCTCTTCTGATTTAATCTTGCCCACCTCAGGAGGAAACAGGTAGGAAAATGTCAATGAAATGTGCACAATGAGGGCCCATGATCCCTTGGTTTTAACCAAGTGTGTCTTGATTCAGGGTTGCATGAAATCCACAGCCCCAATTCATAATGTACTATATTGTATTCTATGGCACTTTGCTGTACTGAACTCCACTGTACATCTTTGTACTGTACTGAACTATACTGTATGTTACCTCTTCCGTACTAAACGTTCCTGTACTGAACTAAATTGTGCTTTGCTTAGCTGTATTAAACTATACACTAGTGCTGCACTTTACTATATGGAACTACATTGAATCCTTCTGTATTATACTGTGCTGTACTCTGACGGCCAGCCTGGTAAAATCCAGACATCTATGCCCGGTACAGAATTTGTCTGATTGACAACCAGTTGGAGAAAACAGAGACTGTAAGAATAAAAGCGTGTTAGTAACATGTGTCAAAAAAAGCGCAAACATTAAAAGGACGACATAGCAATGTTTAACTTTTGTTTACATGTTATGGACACGTCAATAGAAGAATAACATGGAGTCAGGCATTTCTTTGTAGCACAGACCAGGGAGACATGATGTAACTCCTATTCCAGTCATTCAGGTACATTCCGTAATCTGAGGCTTAGCATCATTTCGTTAACATGGAACTGCCATATCTCATTCGTATCTTGTTATGCTCACCTTGTGTAGACCTGCCTGATTTGAAGCATTTGGCAGAAACCTAAAATAGAAAAACATCCTTATGTAGATGCCACTTGTACCTCTGTTATTGATTTTGGAGGTACAATGATATAAAAGGTCATCTTGATGCTTTTGTCCAGATAAAATTGAAGAAGGCATATAGATAATGAAGTCATCATTCACTAATTTCTTAAAACATTTTATTAAAAAAACATTGCGTATTTATGATATGTCCAATCATTTACTAAAATGATTGTGACGTTTCTTTGATTTAACACTATGTTTAAATGATTAACAGGGCAACCTAAATGTACTTTTGTAGTTCCTCCATTATCATATTTTTTTTAAACCAATTTGTGATGAAGGCCTTCTGCATTTCTGCAGTTACTAGGGAGCTCTTGTCACGCTGCTTCCTCATGCATCCCATTTGCCAGTTACCATTATTATTGTCACAGACTGTACGCAGTTTACAAAACACCGGGAAAAGTGATGCCTCAGGCAGCTCCGTTCAGTGCACTGGGCCTACTCAAACTCCATTTTAGGGAATCATAAATTAAGCATCATATCTGACACAATTGGACTAGTATTTACACTAGCAGACCAACACAGTACGTCATGCTGGAAGTTGTTACAGACTTGTTTAAGTGTAGGTGTCATGTTTCTGTATATGTGGAGGAGGGGCTTTCAGAATAATAGAGTTGCCTTGGAATTCCAAAGCCTTATGTACTTCTCTGGAAACCTGGCAAACTCTCACTGTGGGCACCTGAGGTTTTAAGTGAAACTTCTAGTGGGGACATTAGGGGGATTCCATGCGTAGGTAAGTGAATTAGCTATTATTACGGTTATTGTGAACGGCCAGGTGATGGGTTATTATTTAAACATGCAATGTTTTCACACAACGACACTCAGTCAAGTATGGTTTGTCTTTAATTTCTGGAAATCAGTCTTAGTTTGACAAAAATCATGCATGTTCTTAATCTAAACAATCTGGTGATTGCCTGATTTGGGATCATTTCGTTCCAACTTAATTTGTTAATCATGCAGTTTGAATCCTTCTGGACCAAATGTTGATGGGATTGAACAGGGGTATTGAACAAATTCTGTGATTTTTATTGAGTCAGTTGTGAACTTAGACCAACTCCAACCCTAGGGTCAAGGAGATGCATCAGGGTCGACTGAAGTTGCGACCGTGGCTTGAAGAGCAGATACACTCTGGGAAGTATCCAGGGGTCAACTGGCTCGATGAGGTTAGAATGTTTTAGAAGCTTTAAATCAACTGTACATATATCATTTTAATAATGCAGCTTGTCATTGGCAGTACAGCTATATGGTACTCTTAATTCAAGTTAGGGCTAAAGTTCGTCTGCTCCTCTAACCTTGTACATGTCAGATACTGTGTTTGTTTTTATGCCACAGGTATCACCTCAAGCGAAATATATTGCTTGTTTCACAGATCAGATTTGAAAAGGTGTAAGGTTTACTTTTCTGCTTTGAACTTTAGACAGCTCAGGTTTTTCAGATTCCTTGGAAGCACGCAGCTCGACATGGTTGGAATATAGACAAGGACGCCACTTTGTTCCGAAACTGGGCAATGCACACAGGTAAGAGGCAAGTTCAGACACCAATGGAACAAGCTCTCTGATTGCACCAGGTAAAGCTCCACCAATGCATGAAGGTTTAATGTACACCTAAGCATCACACAGTTAGCTGCTAGTAAAGAGCATTCATCACATCTCAAAAGCGAATTACAATATCCGCAAATGTATGAAGTGGCTTGCTCTAATATTATTTATATCAGTTATAATACAACAGGTCAGATAGCTGTCGGATTGTGGATATTAAGAACATAGTTATTCTTCAGTCTTTAATGGATGTTGCCACGGAAGCCTTATCAAACACCAGTGTTTTGAAGTCATTCAAGCAGAGATTCTTCGGAAGGACGGATAAGTCATCTTCCTGGAAACATAGAAGTCACACAAGACGAACCACATTTTTATGACATATTCAGACCTGTAGATTCAATTCAATGGTTGTTTATACGAATAGTTTTATATATTTTTCTTCTAAAAAGACGAGAAATAGACATTTCTAAGTATGCGTTTTTAGGTTAGTGCGCAGAATCTTTGTAATGAAACCAGACTTGCCGGGCAAAGAAATTACAGGTTATAGTTCACAGGTGTATTTTCATTAATTATTCATTTCTTTTTTTCAAGGCAGATATAAACCTGGTATAGACAAGCCTGATCCTAAGACATGGAAAGCCAACTTCCGATGTGCCCTTAACTCTCTGCCAGATGTGAAAGAGCTACAAGAAAAGAGTATTAAGAAGGGAAGTAATGCCTTCAGGGTTTACATGATGCTACCAATTAAAAGTACCAAACAACAAAAAGGTGTGTAACCTTGGATTTCAAAACATTCATGTTTATGTGTGTTATATTTAGTATATTATGTTCATTCATATGAGCAGAAAACATTTCAATAATTGCATATTTAATAATAATAATAATATCAAAGTGTTGTTTCATGCCTCTTTCTTTGTTCTTATTCAGGACTACCGGAATCAGATGGTGCGATTAAACACAGCCAGACCTCCCTCTCAGAAACAGAGGCAGGTTCTTGTGCTCCACTGGATAGATTTGCAGGTAGGAAAACATAACCACATAGTGATTATTGGCGAATAGTTTCAGTACCCTGACTTTCCTGTCCCGTCCCAATGAAAACCACATCCACTATGCCCCGTAATCATTTTAAAAGCGTTAAATCCCCCCAAATCTCTTGCTCCTCATTGCTCTTTCAATAATTCTTTCTAGAACAATGGTTCTGAATTGGTTTGATCTAAGGCACAAAATTCAACCAGGTTGTCTAAATTCAAATATCTATTCAATTGCTCTACTGATACATATATATGTAACTGTCTTAAAAACAATGTATTTTATTGATTCAAATAATTCATTATGTAAATACATATGTTCATTCTTAATTCTTATTACCTATACAAGGTACTGCATAAGTTGTTTAAATTAACACCGGAGTGCAATGAAATTTACGAAACACATAATCGTTTTAGTTTTAGACCTACATTCAAAACAACCTGGACCACCAAGTTGAGATTGAGAACCGGTGTTCAAAAGAACTGGGGACATTGTAGCGCACAAATTGAGCATCAACACAATATCAAAGTAAATTTGTTAACTGTTGTGTGAAAACAAAAATATCTCATTAGAAAATAAAGGTTACTAAATATATAGGATGAATTGATAATGGTTTCTTGTTAAATTCTAACACCTCAATTCATTCACGTTAAGCCCTCGGTTTGATTTCAACGTGTATGTAAATGAACTCTGCCAGATTGCCCTTCACTAGCAATGCACCTCACACTAGCAATGCACCTCACACTAGCAAGCCAACGCAACAAACAGTAGGAATTAGACAGCTATGTTTAATTGTAAGCTATTGCAGACTTAAAAATCTAGGAAAACTCACATCGCACTGGATCCTTTGCGATGAGTCTTACACATCACTACCAGCTTTAGGAACAATTTAAGGAAGAACTGCACCCCACTGATTTGGCCTTCTTGTAGAGCATACCCATTAAGATCTGAATGCGCATTGTGGTGGAGGAACCTCCCCCAACTCTGGCTGTATTCCACAAGTTATATTTATTTTATATTTGTTTGCGAGCCTTCCGAAGGTAAACTTGTACTTAAAAGGCAAAATGTAACTATTTGTTATTGTGGTGAGGTACACCACAGGTTGATTTCAACGAGAGTGAAGCTGCAGTTGCTCTTTAACTGTCAAGAATAGAGAACTTCCCTTAGGCTGCTGAGCGTTATTGCTGAAGTTGTGCTATTAGTCCTGCGAGAACAAGTTCTTGAAGGCTTCAAAGCTGGTATCAAGTTCTAGACCGTGACCTATGTCATGCGGCTTCAACAGTGGTTACAAGCAGTGCAAAATCATGGAGTCTTAAGTTTCAGTGAAAAGTAATGTCGCCTTGTGCCAGGATGTCATGCTTCGTCGCAACAACTCCCAGTGGACATGGGACAGTTAATGTTCAGATATACGTCTTCCAAAGCATGTTCCAAGCCTTTCTTCGTTCTTATCATGTGCTTCATTCAGTTAGGAAATATCGACCAGAAACCTCATGCCCTGAAAGGAACTGTTTGGTTGGGCTAAACCAAAGTTGGAATCTGTCAGCTCACAACATATTTGGTAAGGAATACATGCCAATGTGGGCTGCAAATGCTAACCTTGCTTACTGACGCCTACATCACAGACAAGGTCAACACATTCTGTCTGCATTGAGGCTGACCAATCAAAGCCATCCAGGAAATGTCTTGCTGCTCTTGACAACCAGGTGATCTTAGTCTCCAAGCAGCGCTGAGTCAGTGCACCGATGGTTACGACCCATCCGACCGTTTGTCTGAAGCATTAGACTCACACCCGGCCAATGTCACCACACCCTGATCAAATCAGCTTCCCACTGCCCTGATGTTTATGATGTAACCTATAGGCACAGGCATTTGTGAATCCAGAAAGCTGATAGACCGCATTGGGTTTTGACAATAATTAATTCATTTGATTTAAAATGAGCCCCTCCCTGTTTCCATAGAGGTGTTCCTGAAGTACAGAGGTGGGCAGGCCAATCACAGCCCTGCAATCTTTCATGTTAAAGACAATCAAACTCCCTGCAACACCATTAAGGAGGAATGGTCACCAGAACAATCTTACACACACCAGTCGTCCTTCACATCTGAAGTACATGGTAAGAGTTTCAAGGGCTGAGTTCCTGGTTGGTTGTAACTGTAATAGTTTTTATACAGTATATATACATACAAACACAGTAGAAAAAGTAGTTACGAATTTTTCATTTAGTTCACTGGAAACCAAAACATTTGGCATGGCCTTATTTTTACATATACAGAAAGCTCTGAAATGACTGTGAATGACAGCGAGCAAGCAGAAGCGGTATTCAAGGTAAACAAGTCGTTACCATGGTTTCGAGAAAAATGCTTCCAGTATGCAAATGAACATTCAAAACCAGTGACCCACACACACACACGTGCTCCTGCAGATAGTTGATCATCTAAAAACCATGGAGCACTGGAGCCAGTCTAGTGACAACAGAAGCTGGAGGCCGGCAGCTTCCGGCTGGTTGGACTGTTACTGTAAGCCACAGGGTTACCGCCAAAGGCCCATTTACTCCCTAAAACAACTCATTTCATTTCAATTTTGCCTCAGACATTGAAAACTGTTTTTCTGGGTGGTTCATTGTGAAAATGTTAACACTTCACTTTGCAGGTGAGGATATGGATTACTTAGGGTACCCCGCGCAGACAGACTGCTTCACACACAGTGCAGCGCAAAGACCATTTCTATAAGAAGTTGGAGCTACATGCAACAAACTGCCATGATAAAATCCTTGAGAAAGGTGAAGACCCCCAGTCCAAGAAACATCTCTAAGACTGCTTTCACACCAACTAAGAAGACAGTGACTCAACCATAGAGCACACGTCATGTAGCCCAGTATGGTCCAGCAGTCTAGGCCTTTCATCTAGGGATGTGTAGCGCCACAGCATCAACCAGAAGTCTCTCTCTCCACTGAATCTAATCTAATTAGCCACGCTGATGCCCAAAGCTATGTACGTGAATGTATCTGTGTGTACACTGAAAACTTGAACTTGCGGGCTACATCTCATTAATCAGAACAAGCTATAACGGTCAATGTAATTTGTTTTTTTTGTTGCTAAAATGTTAGCCTTTTATTAAACTTATTTGACACAACAGGCCTACGAATTGTGTTTACTGGAAATACAGAAAATTCTTAGAGGTGTATATTCACAGTATGGACATCTTAGGAAACGCCCTGTACGAAACAAAGAAATACCGAAGTATCTCCATCTTTAGGATAAGAAGTAGATGTAAAGAAAATATCACAATTGAATTTCCTCATTTCACCTTTAATGAAAAAACATTCGAATGAATGGGTTCATCAAGTACAGAGTTCAGTACAGAATTGCAAAGCAATCACCTATTATGTTATATTTTGGGAATATACTTTCGCGTACTGGGTAACAGTCAGTCCCCCAAAACACCAGTAAAAAAGAAAAAAAACATTGCTGCGCAGGAAACAGACAGATCTCTTTAGTCCAGAGAATGGGAATTTGATGGTTAATAATTAAATGCACTGTTGAAGTCACGTTTTTGACCGCCTCCCCCACTCCTGTTCCCGCCTCGACCACTTTGGAAGCCGTTACCCCCGCCGCTTCGGAAGCCGTTACCCCCGCCGCTTCGGAAGCCGTTACCCCCGCCGCTTCGGAAGCCACGTCCACCTCCCCGTCCTCCACCGCCACGTCCACCAAAGCGCCCGCGGTCTCCTCGATCCCCGCCCATGCGTGGTTTCTCCTCCAGTTCGGGGAGCTCTGTGGCGATTGACAGCTGCCAGCGTCGACCATCCTGCCAGGCATCCTGAGAAGATTCAAGTGGTCACCGCAAGGACACCCGCTCTTTGTAACCAACCACAATTATATCCTTAAAGAAAAAGCCTTTGATTTTCAAATAACCTAAAGGGGATAGCGTTTGTTGTGAAATTTGAGGCAGTAGCGTCATTTTTCAGCTTGACACCAAGGCTGGGGAAAATGCTGTTTGACAAATGGGCTTGGCTAAGTGCCTCCGTTACTTTGAATCACCTTACACCAAGCATTTTACATGACCGATCACAGTTATAAGAAAACGGTTCTCGCTCTCAACTTACTTGGTACTGCTTTACTTTGTCAGCTGGAACATCAAAACAGACTCCCTGCAAAGCAAAAACCAAGTTCTAAGTTTAGCCAAGGTAATGCAGAACCTCAATAGTGGTGTCTTAAAAGGATGCACAGTGGAAGACACGCAAAATAAACGGTGTGAAAACAAATGGTCGCCCGCCTCCACCAAGCCTGAGGACCAGAAAATGATGAACGTACCATTTTGCCCTTGAGGAAGGTCATCCCTCGGATCACATTATCAGTTTCCTCCCCCAGCTGATCCTTCAGAGCTCGCCAGGCAGCGCCAATGTTTTGCAGCTCCTGCGAGCAGTTCATTGTCATTGTGGTGTAGCCCTGTGGGAATTGTACAACGATAAGGGATTGAATAACAAACACGAACCAATATTCGAAACACTGTTTAAACCATTCAGGGCATCTCTACGCCAGTGCGCCACTATTCGGTCCCTTAGTCCGTCCTACGTCACACTGATGTGAACCGTGCGTTCTACAAGCCACCTCTCTGTACAGCAGTGTGAATGACAATGAAAGGGGATTGTACATTTTCTAAGTGACAACACCAAAGAAGACAAATGGTCCATTTGTGGCCCATCTATTCTCCAAGTGGCGGTGAATGTGTGCCCTGCAAGAGGATGAGGACTCACAGCGTCCGAGTTGAGGAGGGACCTCTGTTCCAGGGCAGTGGCCCCTGATATGTGTGCCAGAGCCGCGGCAAGGGCCTCCTCAGCACCCCGCTCCTCAATCAGCTTGGCGGCGGACACGCGGAAGTACTCGATGGCTTGGGGGGGCACGGAGTCCAAAAACCTCACTGCGTCTTGGCTGGAGGATTTGATGATGTCATTGGCAGTGGGCACACCAACTCGCTTGAACGTGATGCCCGCCTTCTGCTCCACCCACCGAAGCTGGTCCTCCTCTTTGCGCTGGTAAAAGCAGATGCAGATGCCGGTCCTGCCAGCCCTACCAGTTCGACCTGAACGGTGGATGTAGGACTCCACATCCTGGCACAGAGTCAAAGCAGCATTGAATGCATTGTTCATACTAGATAATTTACGCTAGAACCGCACTGGTATAAGCGCCACTAACAGTTGTACTATGGCGTTTATGTACCTTTGGGGGGGAGCACTGTACGACCAAGTCAACCTCTGGGATGTCCAACCCACGAGCAGCAACATTGGTGGCGACTAATACCTCGAAAGTGCCATTTCTGAAGCCTTTCAGAGTGATCTCCCGCTGTTTCTGAGGAATATCCCCGTGAAGTGACTGGGAACTCTGCAATGTCAAATAACACATCTCACAGTCATTCAGAATTAGGTCAACAAACCCATCAAAACTACGCAACCACCCGACCTGAAAATTTACTCATGCTAGTAATATCTACCTTCCAGGTTTATGCTTGCATTGAGGTCACAAAGCATGAATTTTATTTTGTCTACACCGTGTAACAAAAGCAACACAAAGACGTGTTATTCTTATTGTACCTGTTTTATGGAGGCGTTCATCGACAGCTCATTGGCATCCTTCTTGGTCTCACAGAAGATGATGGTTCGGCCATGGCTGCCACTGTACACCTGAACAACATCCCCAATGACAGCAGCCCTCTGGGACCAGTGGCATGCAATGGCAAGGTGCTAGGTGGGGAGGAAGAGAGAATTCCAAAAGCCAATTTATAAAAAAAACATCTCATGTACATAAGCTGAATCATGAGGATAAACATTCTATGGTCTGACCAAAATCAGACCATTAGACCTTCATGCCAAGCTCTTAATCTGGCAAAAACAAGGCACCGCTCATCACCTTGCTAATACCATCCCTACTGTGAAACAGGGTGGTTGTAGCATCATGTCATGGGGATGCTTCTCATCAGCAGGGACTTGAAGTCTAGTTTCAGGGACGGATGTACAGAAAAACATACAGAGAGGGCCTTGAAGAATACACTGATCTGGAGTGCATTAGACCTCCGACTACCGGTGAAGATATCTCTCTCAGCATGACAATAACCTAAAGCACTCAGGCAATGCTGGAAAGGCTTTCAGAAAGTCTCTGAATGTCCAAGTTATGTACATAACATATTTCAATTTTATTATTTCCCCCAAAAATATGAAAACTTCTTTGCTTTGTCATTATGGGCTAAGGGGTGTAGATTGATGCCATCTTTGTATACTGATTACATATTTTCTATAGCTATAACACATGGCTGTGTGGTAACTGGGTGGAAAGGTGACCAACAGCGACCTCATCTGGCAGGTGGTATCTGAGGTACTCCTAGACTGACCACATCTGGGTCCACTAATTGCATTGTATCTTCCTCTACATAAGGTTGGGCAGTGGTTAGTTCAGGCACATAGGGGAGACAGCTGAAAAGCCAGGACAGGACAAGCCTGGGGGAACCATATCGAGTCTGTGACAGGTTGACTGCTTTAGAGAATGTTCACATTTAAGACCTTACAGCTGTTGGTTTGGGTTTTCCCCCCCCCCAAAGATATATGGTTGGTTGGTTACCACATGAAAAGAAAAAGTAGAAATACAATTGACACTAGTGCCATTTGTGGACCGATTTGTGGACCTGTCACACACAACAACATTTGGATAATGTGAAGGTGTCAGAATCCTTTGCGAAAGCAATGTATGTATTTTTAATAAACTTATTTACATGTACCTACTTTTTTAAAAGCCATTTTAATAAACATATTTCTGCTTTGTCAATATTGTGTACTCTGTGCAGATTGATGACAAAAATAAATATTTAATACATTAAAACTTTCTGTAACAACAAAAAGTGGAGAAGTGAAGGGGTATAACTTCTCAAAGCCACTGTATGTCTGCTACATGGAAACTGAGTTGCGTGTGCTTTTCAGAAGCCGCAGCAGAACAATTTTGTTGTTTTTGGCACAATAGAGCACCTTCCAGATAAGACATACTTAATGCTGGATAATCAAGTACAAACTACAAAAATATTTCAGGAAATACCAAAATGATTTTCTAACAGCTAAAGTATCTTAAGCTGACTGAGCACATATATATGAAAATAATTTCAGGGACTGTGTCTATAAATATTTATATACACTTTTTTAATACCTTCCCTGTATGTATATAGACAAATAGCAAGTGTATTTAAAAAATGTCCACCCCAACAATGTATAAAAATCTACATAATGTAATTTATGTTCCTCAAAATGAATACATTATTGTTTAGAATTCTTTTTTGGTTTGTTTTACATTAATTTTTTTCAGGAACTGTTGTTTGATCTCAAGAGAACAGCAAGTTGCTATTGTCCCATGGATTCAAAATATAAAAAATTACATAATGTTTTATTGTTTTCAGGCTGTTGCATAGCAAAAGCAAACATGAGTTATCCCACATATAATGGCACAACAAGCTTGATTGAACAAAGATCCAAATGAAACAGCATTTTCCACCGTGTGGACCACAAAACTATAGTAGTAAAAAACATGGTTTCAAGAGTTGATATTAACTGATCTGTTTTTGGAAACACTTACCTCCACCGTGGTTGCTGTTTTCTGGGTCTTTTTTCCAATGAGGTCAACATGCTCAAAGTTCGGCCTCATGTACTTCTTTGCCACCTCATAAACCCATGGCGGACATGTAGCAGAGAAGAGCAGAGTCTGGGGATTGGTTTCCAAGCCTACACACATAAAACATGGTATAATTTGTACGGCATTACCATCTCTTGATTTCCTACTACGGAATACTACCAATAATTCCCGATAAAACCAAAGGTGAGTCTACGGTATATTGATGAAATCAATCAAACATCACCATTACCTTTTTGGTAAGATGCAGAAAGTATCTCCTCGACCTGTTCTGCAAACCCCATGTCAAGCATCTGGTCCACCTCATCTAACACAACATGCTTCAACTGAGACAGGTCGAGTTTGTTATTCTGAAGATGGTCCTTGATGCGACCTGGAGTTCCAACTAGGACGTCAATGCCACCTCGAATCGCATCAACTGTTAGGAATCAGAACTTCAATGATTTTGCAGGAAAAGGATCAACTCGGCTGTGTGAATAAGTAACAAGCACTCCTAAGGACGCTTTTAGTATCCAATAAATTCTCAAGTGGAGAAAGTAAGAAATCCGAATAAAACTCACGTTGCGGGTTGTAAGAGCTGCCACCATAAAAACAGGTAACTGACAGTTTCTTTGTCATATCCTTGAAATCCTTAGCTACTTGAATAGCCAGTTCCCTGGTTGGAGCGAGGCAAAGAACCTAAAGAAGGGGAAATGATTGATAATGGAAAAAACTTAACACTCTACAAGTATATGATTCAACAGACTATGCATGCTCTACAAAACTAATGTGTGATATCGTAATTTAATTTAGCTTTTCTTACACCCAAGGCCCTGATGAAAAAACAAACATTTAAATAAAAGAAATAGTCATAAAAATACACAACACAAAAGATAATGTACAACACCCTACCGCTAGCTACACAAGCTGAAATGTTGATGGCAGTATCTGCTTAAGACCTACCTTTGGAGCTCTGCCCCGTCTCTTGTCTTCAGGGTCATTTTGGAGTTTCTCAATTAGAGGAATGGCGAAAGCTAACGTTTTGCCGGTGCCTGTTCTTGCTTGGCCAATGACATCCTTTCCATCATACACGGAATTGAAGGTTTGGGTTTGAATATCAAAAAGGAAAGATATGCCACGTGCTAAGGGAGAAAGAGATCATAATGTAAAAACAAAAGTTAGCATTTATTGACTTGAAAAGCAAATTTAAATATCTTTTAGCATATGATTTGCGATTCGTCTTAAAAAATAGAGATACCTCTAAAAACATTTCAGTTGTATAAAAGTTGGGTAGGAGTGAGACAAGAACATAAACAATTAATAGGAATCTATTGAGTAACATATGTTCATAATTTGGTTATGATACTATTATTGTTTTATTATCCCAGGTAGGTAAATAGTATTTTACAGCTGCCCTCATTCCAGGCCTGATGAACTCAGCTGGCTAAAAGCGTCTGTCGTTGAGTAAATAGGACATGAACATTAGTTGATGCTGCTACAACAACTGCATTTAAACAAGCTCTTGGCTCCCTCTCTGTCATTCCTGGGCCCCAGTCTCACAAAAGTTGCTCCTCTGAATGAATCATCATCCCCTTAACTTGTCATTCTTGTTCCAGCTTTAAATCAAATTACATTTTCTGTTGACACTGTGCTGGCAAAACATATATTATTTTTTTTATCTATGAAAATGTCTCAATTGTCAATGCTCTATTGACCATGGCTTCTCTGTATTGTGAGCTAAACCCATTAGTACTTGCTAAGCCAATTACTAATTATTTCCCAGGCATGTTTAATGAGTGAAAGATATTCATTTAATTTGAGCAAATATTGTGAGAAATATTTTGTTTTCAAAAGGAAACAAAATAATCAAGCTATTCTTTGTTATGCCCATTTTGTTTATAATTGAATTACACAAAATCATGTACATCATGTAATTATGTTTTCCCAATCATGTAAATATGTAATAACGAGAATCAACTGTTTAAAAACAGAGAAATGACCAAATGTGATGATTAGAAGAATGTGAAGATCAGCACATCTCAAAACATTGCCAAACAAGAAATAAATACCTTCAAGTAGTTTGATGGTGTTGGGTGAGATTCTGAAGTTTGAAAAGGCTCCATTTTTTTGTTCGGGGGTCTCCTAAATTCATTTAAACAGAAAGCAATGCCCTGATGCAAAAATCTCAAGCCACTAGGTTACATTATTTTTATAGCAACATCATTAGGTAAAACTCACAGTTTGTTTCTCACTGTCACTGCCGGTGTCTTCACTTGACTCTGCTGGAGTCACCGTGGTGGAACGTCCATTCGTTTGTGGAACCAGCTTGGGAATCTCAGTCAACACTCCGTTCACAACCTCATCTGATGTCTTCTTCTTTTTTTTCTTTTTCTATTGGGAAAGAGGGAATGAGATACAGGTAAAAAGAGAGAAATGCCTAGCCGCGGCGGCGATTGCTGAATAATTCCACATACTTTGTTCACCAAGCTTTCTAGGGTTAATTAGGACTATATTAATTCCAATCTCAAATGATCTATCTAATAGGAAATACAAATAAAAAAAACACATGATTTAATGCAGTACTATGTGTAAGCATAATTTCTTAAAACAAAGAAAACACAACAACAAGTTACCTCAGTTGCTTTGTCTGCACACTCCTCATTGGAATGGGATGTATCGTTCTCCAAAGGTGATTTGAGGTTTCCATTAACATTAATCGAATTGTTTAGGTCTTCTTTTATTTTATCTACTTTTTCTTTCTTTTTTTTCTTGGGAGCAGGAGGTTCACAGTCAGGTTCCTCTTCAACTGTTTTCTGCTTCTTGAGTTTCTTTCCCTCCTTGATCTTCTTCTCCTTTATTTTCTAAAAAACAAACATAGTTAAAACGGAAAGAATGGTTGCATAATTACAAGTTGATAGCTGTATTTCATATCCGCATGCAGCTTATGGGCTTATCACACAGGCCTGGTAAACTGGAACCTATGTACAAAGACAGATGGACATCATCATGCCAAATAGGATTCGCTTTTCACATTCACAGCGTGGAACTGAGGATTCAGAAATCTCAGACATGAAGACCTTCTCATTATATCCAATATATGAAGGTATCAATTCAGATCAGGTGTAGCGGTGTGCCTGGCAATTGACAGGTTAAGACTAATTACAGACTTTTCAGAGTACGATGAACCAACAAATTCACCTTCACCTTGCAAGAGGCCTGTAGATCCCTTACTGAACCCTGGGTTTTTGATGACTTCTATGAGCATCTTTCAGTCAGCTTTAGGGCTGAATTTGGAGGGACAACATGTCCTATGTAGAATGCCAGTGGTCTAGAATGTTTTGCCATTTGTAGGTGATCTGTTGGAAAGTGGCATTATGTTGTTTGAATTTGCTCGGCAATGGCCTTGTTTCCCCTCCCAAGCTCATGGCCTTTCATAGGCCTTTTGATCTTGGCCTGATGTGTTATTAAATACCCATATGGTTAATACCAGTCGAGTTTCTAATCTTAATGGAAGGCTTGACTAGGCCTGGGGAGAAAATTATATACATTTTTATCATGATTAAAAAATAACAAAATCAATGAAAATGCTATGTGATACATTTTCAGTAGTCATTTTGGTGCAGTTAAACTTTACTCAAACTACAAAATCACAAACTTGTTTAAAAACACAATACAGATGGCGGTAATATGCCTTTTACACCACCCGCTAGCTATGTGTAAATGGATGAAGTCCAAATAGAGTAGTCTTTCCCAGCATTTAATATGGACTTTTAGATCATAAGTGAATCCAATGAGCAACAAGTGGGATGCTAAGTATGATTACAAATAGGACCACTGCTTCAACACGCCGCTAACCAAGTCAGACACATATGTTTGTTGGTTTCAAGGCTCAGATAAACATGGCAGTGGTAACATTGTGTACGTTTGTTTATCCTTATAATCTCTACTAAGAAATGCTACTAAACACTATAACAAATTCAAATTATCTGTGCAAACATGATTAATAAGTAAAATGTCTCTATTATCTAATTTGTCCACATCAACTGTGTTTCCTGTGTGACCGGCATGTCTTTTTTTAAGACTTAATTATCTCCCACTAAACAGGTGATGGGTAGATTGTACAATTGGTGAGTAGAACCTGCAGTAAAAGTATCCAGATTTTACACCATATTGCTGTTGTAAAGTCCATACAGTATATGCAGGCAATATCTATTGTGTAAAGGAATACTATGCCTCGTCCCTAACCAGACACCGTGGGACTATTCACACTTCTAACCAAATATTCATTTGTAGTACATTTTATATCTATACTAGTGTCTTTGGCAACATCTAGTGTTGTAAGTACCACACATTAATATGCTGTGACAGTATCAGGGCAGTAATATTTTTGGGGAGATTGAAAACTACACTGGTAACCGATACCAAACCTAAGTATCATTACAAATCCATAGTCAATGGGCCACGCAGTCCATTCCGGGCAATTCTTAGTAAAATTACGCACTATTGTACGAAGTTAATGGTAGTAAGTAGAGCTCCATCTTTCTCAAAATCCCAAATTAGCACATATTATGTGAACTTGAAATACACCACAACAAATATTTTCTGAAATCTTAAAATGTATCTTTTTAATATCCTATCGTTTTGGAATTGTGACATTCTACAGATTAAAATAGAATTAGATCAATATCTCGTACTGTCTCTCTACAGGATGTTGTGCGGGTTAGTTTAGCAACATGTGACGCTGCATGACAACCCGATATTCATTCTGCAATGAAATGTAGATCTCCTTTCAAAAGTCTCTGATCAGGAACACGTTTTGACCCTGCTGTTTTGCAGATCAGCTGAACACGTAACGGACACGAGGCTGCGTGCTAAAAGTCGCAAAGAACATGCAATGTAGTATAAGTTACCAACATTTAACAGATTTTGCTATTTTCTTTACAACTGATTTCTACCGTAATGGCAATTAAATACTAAATATTTAATGTGTGTTACAGCATGACGTACGATTAGCTTAGCTACCATCTTGGTTGTCCCGTATTGAACGTACATTACCACGCGGATGTAGAAAGTAATTAGACTGTAGTTAGCCATGTTGCATTTTTTGTAAATTATACGCTTAAAAAACCCAACACAGATGCCACCAGCATATTTACAAATGTTTGTCTTAACCGTTACTGTATATTCTAAACCAGCCAAGCAGAATAGGCCAGCGTATGGGGCTAGCAAGTAGGGTTTGTTCGGGTTTACGCTTTTTTAACAACCATTTGATATTTTTTCACTCACTTTTGGTGTCGTACTGCCCGCACTAATGTCCATTTCACTTTCCATTCCGATGTCTTCGGTTCCAAAAAGTATCTTTGACGGCATCTCCTCCGGTTGTTTTCCTTTTCAATGGACACTAGCTAACCCTACGGGTACAGTACTGAAAGGAACGCCACGAGTGTGTGGCGAAGCGCTAGACCCTTTACAAGCATAGAAATGTAGAGGGTAGACCGGACATCCTATTTGAAGCCCATGCGAAAGCAGCCTCAGCGCCTCTGTGAAGAAATTCAGCTTGGTTAAAAAATATTTGTCTCATGTTTTTGTACACCTCACTCATTACACTCTCAACTGCTCTGGCATTTGAATGTAATATTAAAGGAAGGTAGTATGTATACCTTCTACTCGTTCTACTTCAAGGTATATGACGGAAAGCCAGAGGAGTCATAAACATAGAGAAGGTTAGATGATGCATTCCCATGTCTCTGTTACGGAGTCTGTATGAGCATGTTATAGAGATGGTAAAGGACGTAATTAAGAGAGAACGTGCTCTAGCAGGGCGAGGTTATAGACACACAAGGCTTAGCGTTACCAACGGGGTGCTTTTTTATTCTGACATAATTACCCATTTAGTCAAGCGTGTGTGCCTTCCAACTTAATCCTTTCAGATGACCTGGTTTGGCATAACTCAAACCAGATCATCAGAGGTCATCAGGAAGAAACAGTTGACTTCATTAAAATGGTAGATGGTTTCAACAGGGAGGTCAGTGCTAAAATTGCCATTTGCCTTTAATAGTATCAAGCTGACCACCACAGTCTAGGTCGTCTACTCAACATTGTCTACTCATGAGAAGATGGGAAGCCCAATGGACGATGCAAATAGGCCAGCATCACCCAGGATAAGGGGGAGACATTGTCAGCAGGGATTTCCTGGTCTCATCAGTTTATGTTTTCAAGCCAAAGTAATGCATAGAACAAGTCTTCATCATTGCCCTTTCAGAATGCTCAGTTAGACACCAGTCCTAACAAATGTTCAAAATAATATTGTGACCAAGTGTAAAACCCATATGGAGTTGACATTATTTAAATACTTTCAAGTAGATACGATATTTTTTTACATCAATTATCATAACAGAAACTTTGTTGCTTTTCAATTTGTAGTGCAAAGTGATTCACTGGGCTCAGAAAAGCATTTGGATGTATGCCATGCCCATCAAGCTTGGGCTGCGTGCTCTAGCCGACTGTCCCACTTTCAGAGGTGACATAGAAGTGGCTACAAGTGTTTCCATTCAGTGGGCACTCCGCGCCATACCTCACGTACAGATCAAATGGGAGGGAGTCCCCTTGTACAGTCCAGTTCAAGAATAAACCAGCTGTTCACCTCGTGCTTTTTTGTTCCAAATTTATCCCAGCACCAAGCAGCAGACACCGATCAAGCGCCAAGTACTTTAATTAGCTTTTTATAATAATGAACAGGTCAATCTATGAGTGGCACATTGTGTTACAACACAGTGGAAAGATTCAGATCATTATTTAGCCATCTTGCAATGTCAATATTTTCACTTTCACAATTGCTGACAACCACACCTTAATATTATGGGGAAAACACTGTGTTACCTGTACTTTTTAGATGAACTCACCTTAAATGGATTAAGCCAACACTACTATACTGCCTATTACTTATACCATCCAAGGGCAGCTATACTTACTGTACCACGCTCGGAAAAAAGGCACAATGACATCTAGGGGCTTCCGACCAAAAAACGAATACATATATATATATATATATATATATATATATATATATATATATACTACCTTTCAAAAGTTTGAGGTCACTAAGAAATTTCTTCCGTACACCTATGTAGATATTCAATAAATAATATGCCGTGTCCAGCTACTGTAGGCATTTAAAACATGAATGTCTACACTGTGTTTCTGATCAATTTGATGTTAATTTAAAGGATAAAAAATTTGACCCCAAACCTTTGAACGGTAGTGTATGTAATACTTCTACAGCTCCTTAACCCAGATCGGATCTCAACACAATTTGCTTCGATCTCAAAATTTGCTTAGAAAATGTTGCATTCAGTTCTCCACTTGTCAAGCCACTTACTGACAGTAAAAATTAAATAAGTTAGTGGGTCAAACACGATCACAGGACTGGCTAGCGTTGGAGATACCGAGTGTTTATTTCGAGATAGTTAAAACTTTACTCTTCCCCACTCTTGAAATGTTCTGCAGAACTATTTAAAAGCCCAGGTGCCCACAACAAAGGCCAACTATGTATTCAACTTCATTTAAAATATGGCCAACACGTATTTCTTAAGTAAGGTCATCTCTGGTTTCAATTGATACTGCTAAGGCTACATATGGAGGTATTTTCATAGCGCTATTCAGAAAGGAAACGATGATTAGTGTTACTAAGTGTACAGAGGGGATGTGACGAGCACGTGAAGTGGGGGACAGGACGTCGCGTTTATGGAGATATCAACAAAGCGTCATGTGGGTTTGCTCCGGTTTGCGCAGGGTGGAACATCTGATGGAACCAATGATGTTTGAATACATCACTGCAAGGAACCTGAGAAGACTTTGCAAGGGAAATGTGGGTGGGTCTGACCATACCGGGACCTGACGTCATGGCAGGGACTCCCTAAAAGCAACTGTTGACGAGTGTCAAGTCGCAAGGCTCGTAGTATGAAAGGCGTGTGATTGTTTTCCGAATGAAAGCGCACGTAGCCACCAGCGGTGGAGTTTTTACCAGGGTACTTCTATTAATGTTTCACTTTTGTACGGATTTTATATTCTTATTTCACAAGATTGAGTGCCTTCACGATCAATGTAAGTATCATAGCATACATTTGACTTGCTTCATTTCCTTATATTGTTTTATTATAATAAAGGCTTCAGTAGGCTATATTAACCTAAAAGAAAACGTGCATATTTTTTCAGAATCGAATTCGGTTTTAGACACTGGCTGCACTACATTAAATGCTGTGCTAAATGTCACTTTTATAAAGGTGTCCTTCAACTTTCACGGTTGATTTATTGAGCGAATTAAAAATTACATAATGTCGTATTTTGAAATGGGTTTATATTTATATTGAAATGAAAAATCCCAAATCAACCCTTTGTGTGCACAAAACATACGTTTAATAGGTTTTTAAAGAGTTACTTTTCATGCTGATAGTTGAAACTAATCATTGCAACAGTACCTTAATTTGCTTGCTTGCCAACGGATCTCATCACAAAATACTCAGGTGGACTGAATTAATATGGATTTCTCATAACCTACTATAACCTTGTTGTGATTTTCTGTTACCTAGATGAGAACTCACCATTCAGTGTATAGTGCCCATGCTGTGGCCCTGCTTAGGAAACTCAATGTTCAGAGAATGGAGGGGAAATTCTGCGACTGTGTGATTCGACAATATCTGAACCCAGGGAAACTTTATCTGGCCCATAAAAGTGTTCTGGCTGCTTCGAGTCCCGTCCTGGCCTCCCTTCTGCCCAGTGAAAGTGCATTGCTGGAGTTGCAGTTTCCATCCACTACAACGGAAGTTCTGGGGTCTCTGTTGGAATTTATCTACACTGGGACGCTACCCCCAGCAGATCCGAATGATTCTCTTCTGTCTGCTGCTACATATCTGCAAATTGAGGAACTACAGCAGGCTTTAATCAACAGTAGGCTGGACTCATCATCTGAGTCAGACTGCACTGTTGCAGGTTAATATTTTTCCTTCATTATTTAAATGGGATAAATACTAATACACACATAAACTTGTTTTACAAACGCTTTGGTACTATCTCCACAAGTACGTGGCCTTTTTGTTTTTACAACCAACTATATTCAGATGTTAAGAAGTACAGAGGTACCGTATGAACCCACATTGTTTTATACGCTCGGTGGGTTTCAGAGTTACAACCTTGGTGTTGGTAGTGCAGAGTGACAATCCATTATGAGCAACCCATTATAGGTATTTTATTTTAAATGGCAGTGACCAGTATTTTTACCCATAATACCGTACAACGGTCTGTGTACACTAGCCGTTCCTTTTGAAATGTCTGAAGACTTGATGGTAAGACGCAGGCGTCTGTTTGGTTCCTGCAACGCTGCACACATCATTAAGCTCCTCAGTGAAGTAAAGTCAGTTGGTTGAAAGTCGAAAGTGTCACCTCTGTCATAGTGTTTGGTTTCACCATGCACAGGTTCTTCGGGAAAAAGTTTCAGGCCAATCCTCAAATCCTGACCCCACAGCCCGACTGTCTATGGTCCTCATCTTACCGTGGAGTTTGATGGTAAATAAACCCCATGTCTCCATCTGTCCTCCAGGCCAGGGATCTGGCATGTCGTGATATCATTACTGACCAATATCGGGCTTGGATGTGCCATTCTTAATGTTTTTTCTTGGTCAGGGTGCAGTAATAATAAAGATATTCACTGTGACATAGATCAGAACATGGGCGCAAATTAAAAATCCACTGGGGCTCGATGAGGTGGGGTTAAATGACTGAAATTAAGCGCATATGATTAAAACAAAGAAACTACAGGAATCCTTGCAAAATAAAAGTGCTAAGATAATACATTAATTTGAACGTAAGACCAGCTGGGTTACTACTGTGGTCAGTTTTGTAGTAAGAGATTTGAAATAGTCACCAAGCACTTTGTGAAAATACTACCAAAGTGATAAACTGTAATTTCATATTGTCCTACTTTTGAACTTTTGAGAATTCATGTATTCTCTCTCTCTTTTCATGTTTACCATCCCAGCAGATATGAAACCAACTGTAAAGAGAAAACTTTCAGAGCAGCAGCACAAGAAGGGACCTTCTCCCCATTATCGCACTATGTTCCCTCTAAGTTGTGAAGTTGTCCCAGTCATATGCCATGCCAGTAAAAGTAAAAATTATTCTCTAGTGTCAAAAACACAACCTCAAAGAAACATCTTCAACATAGGGTCGGATTTGACCAGAAATGAGACAGACATCAGTGCCCTAGATGTAACAACTGGTCATGGACAAAATTTTAAGCAAAGTTATGTTGATGAGGAGAAGACTTTAAATGACTCACAACCAGAACAAATGAGGATTTCATCTGCAGCCTCCATGGTCCCGGATCTGCCCATTGCAGAATCAGAGGATGAAGAGAAGTACTCAGATGAGCTTCATAAAGATTTGGATGAAAAGTCTGCATTTCAAAGTTCTGGTTATGTTGCCCCAACACATACTGAAGTAGGTTCAGAGATTCAGACAGAAGATTATGCTGAAAGCACCATAAATGAAGATTTTGCAGCCCACATCAGCCCTTCACGTTACAATGACAGGAGTCCTCGCTATCTTAGCTTGTCAACTTCAAAGGGTAGTGAGGATTTTTCTACGCCTCATCAGTTAGACACTGACGAAGGCAAATATTCTAAATGCCATTTCACACAGCAGAGTGTAAATATCACTGGTCCCAAAGAGTGCACCCCTGATTATCCCAAAGAAAACACCCAGGAGAGTAGACTCAAGGATTTATGTAGTTCAAAGGTCACCGGTGCGTATTATGCCAAGGGCGACATGACGAAATGCTTTCGGAGTGCCTCTAGATTGAATCCATGGACTGAGACACCGAGCTACTCTACAATACACCAGGAGGTAACAATAAATGAAAACAGATGTGAAATCAAGGGCAGTATCGCAGACACCAATGAAATGCAAATGTATCAAGGACAAGTTTGTTACCGCTATCTTGAACGAGAAAAACCTCACCCTGTACAGTCAAGTGACTCGGATGACGACGGGCTGTATAACATCATGGCCAGCTCTGACCTGCGAGAAGGCCTCGACATAACTGTCCAAGCCAACGCTTCAGATTTTGTTTTACTGGACATTTCAGCCAAAAATGGCTCGACAGGTCACCCCGACCAGAGTCAGCTGGGCTTGGTGGCGCCTGCCTCTGCCCAGCCATACCAGTGCACTCTGTGTGATAGGGCCTTCAGCCAGCGTGGCTCCCTCAACAGGCACATGCGCTCTCATCTAGGGGTCAGACCCTACCCCTGCCCCCAGTGTCCCATGACCTTTTCCAGACAGTACCGTGTCACGGAGCACATGCGTGTCCACCAGCGAGGCTGCGAGGACTTACAGAGGACAGACACCACCTGACTGGTAACAACCAATCAGAGCAATGGGGCATCCGGATGTTTGTTTTGCTGTAGTGGTGTCTATGTGTGACGTGTAGGATCACTGTTAAAGCCATTTATTAAATGTTTTACAAAAACATTTGGGAAAGCACTTTTGGTATTACTTCTGTGATGGCTGTAGTTCCTCTTGAGAAGACTGTTTCTGGTGTTACTCTTTTTCAGGTTCAATGTAGAAAGAATGTATATAGTTGAAGCAATTCTGATGTTTTTTTCAGAAAATAAGAAGCATTCAGAAGTGTGACAATCTTTGTAAACCCAATATCCTAAGGCACCAACAATATATAATACACAGTGTGAAGAGTGATATGACATACTTGAACATCTAAACTCGTTGCAAGATCAAATTCTTCATATATATGTAAAGAATATCTGTGAGTGACAACAATTATGGCTGGAACCAGCAGGATGAACAAAACCATTACCTAGTCTCCACACAGTATATATGCACTAAACTGAGGCAATGTTCATAACACGTGTCCAGAGTAAATCATTAATGAGTAAACAATCTGACACTGCATGACAAAATGCGACGAGTGACATACAATTGTTATGTTCATTTTCTTTTCTGTTACATATTTATTTTAAAAGTGTAGTAGATGTTAAAAAAATACATCAATCTCATTAGTGTGACTGACCTTTGCCTACTGAATTTCCTTATAAAGATTATACTATTACATAATTGAAACATTTGTTATTTGTATAACAGTTGTTACAGTTACAGGTAGTGTAAAGCAGATTTAATGTAATTTTTTACAGATTTGTGATTACATTTATTTTAGATCTAGGTCCAGGTGTTCTATAAATTCACTGCAGATACCGTCCATTGTTTATTCATTTAGTCTGTAGATGGAAGGTTGTGCATTACCACAATTGCCTGTAGAAAAGAAAAAGGAAAGTGGTTTCTTGGGTCATATGCATATGCAAATTACATGTATTGTCTCTGTCGGGCACACATAACACTGAACTAATTACAGACATTGACACAATCAACGAGCTCCGCAACAACAGCGCATATACAGATATAAAATACGTCCTCTTGCTTTACCTGTGACCTACTGGACCGCAGGGCAGCCCTGGCAAATGCAGTCATCACTATGAGAACAGCCATGCCCACAAAGCTCTGACACATGAATATGGCTTCCATGCAGATCAGCTGGTTCTATAGGGAGAGATGTAAGTGTATTTAGAAAGAATGAGAAATGTTACAGTTTAAAGCTGTGTTAGGTTGCCCTCCCTCTCACTCATTCTAAGAGGTTTTCACAAACCAAAAGAACAAGTGCCAGTAACAGTTTCTCTACATAACAGCAATCCAGTAAAACAACACCAAAACTTACCATATGATATTTATGCCAGGGGATATCGGTCACGTTGGCAGCTTGGCTCACATATTGCTCATAGTACTCAAAGTTGGAAATATCATATCCAATGTGTATAATGCCGTAAAGGAATTCAAAAAAAGCAACTATAATGCTCAATATGGAGATGATACTAAGGGCCAGGCTTGCAGTCACCTGTAGAGAAGATCAACAGGAAAAAACACTTTGTGACAGAGCTATTGAATTCATTGGCATCTGCTTTTACTTGTTGTGTGTGATAAGTCAGAAACCGCTTGCCCTATTTAAAAAAAAAAAATCATTAGACCGGTTGACCAGATGGTGGCAATGAATAATAATTGATAATGCATTTTATAATGCAAATCTGCAATAGCAATTTTGGTTCACATGTCCCTTTATTCACAAGGAAGGAATTTGCCTCATATGGCCTTATATATACCTATAATATACACCGATCATCCATAACATTATGACCACCTGGATAATATTGGGTGGGTACCCCTTTTGCCGGCAAAACAACCCTGACCCGTTGAGGCATGGACTCCTGGTGCCATGTGTTCTCTAGGTTAGCGACGCACACACACACACTCGCCTGACCCAGTCGTCTAGCCATCACAATTTGGTCCTTGTCAAAGTCAGTCAGGTCCTTATGCTTGCCCAATTTTTCTGCTTCTAACACATCAACTTTGAAGATAGAATGTTCACATGCAGCAAAAATTATCCCACCCACTGACAAGGGCCATGATAATGAGATTATCAGTGTTATTCACTTCATCTGACAGTGGTTATCGTGTTATGGCTGATCGGTGTAAGGTCTGCCATTTTACAGGGATGACATTTGGCACACACACACTCAAGGTTATGAGTCTTCTTATCAAATGCAAAATTTCAAACACAAGTGCCTTTGTCGTAGTGATCCAACAATTACTAAATTTGTAACACCCAGAATGCCTTCCGCCACAATGATTCCATACACCTGTGTTACGTTGTGTTCCACTCCCATTGGGTGTCTCCCATTAACCCATCACCTGGGCCTTTATAACCTGCATTCATTGTCTGGTTGTCAATACGTCTTATGAATTCCCTTGTTGTTCTTGCCTGGCTGTATTTCCCGTGACCCAATCAGTTTATATATCCATGTGCCAACCTCTGCTTGCCTTGACCTGTATACTGCTTATTCCTTGTCTACAACTAGTGCTATTTACGTACACCAAACCTGCCTACCCACGACCTGTCTAGAAATGAATATTGATACAACCTTCCCCAGTTTGTACTGAAATTGGGTTGATTGACCCAGGGGGGCGGCCCTCTGTTGTCTTGTTTATAAGAAAGTAGATGATTTGCCATAGTTTTTCTGTGATGAGATTGATCTTTTATGTGGTTCCCAATCAGGGGTACTAGGACTCCTTGGGGTACTTTGAAACACTCATGACCCCATTGGCTTGCCAGTGAAATTAGCACGAGGGGGTACATCTGCGGTACTCCAAGCAGAGCATACTTCTGTCGGTGGTACAGTAACTCAAAAAGATGGGGAATCACTATAGCTAATTTGCAGTTAATTCCAGTTAATTGTACTTACCAATGGTTTTGAAGGACTCCTCTCTGTGAGCACATATAACAGACCAGAGATTATAAACTGCAAAAGAACAGAGGGAAGGGGCTTATTGGTTCCTTTCTGACTCATTTAATGTCTCTAACTCGTATGTCTGAATAGTAGAAATAAAACCCTAGTGGCTAGTTAAATGAGAAGGCCAAAAGCACTAAATGTACATGTTTAGTATGCTAATTGTATGCAACTTATGGAACCACAGCATTAGTGTAGTGGAGGATAGATCCAAAATATTTAGTTTCCCCAAATGTTTTATTTTATATGATCGTTTTTTGTGACACATTTTTGGGGAAATATTCATTGAACTTGTAGGGAGGTTACTTTTCCCCAACAATCACAGCTCATCCAGGTATTTTTTCTACCACTATACCACTGAACAGCACTGTTATAAATACAACCCCATTTCCAGAAAAGTTGGGATGCTGTGTAATATGAATACAAAGAATACATTCAAGGGCAAATCATTTATGCCTGTATTTAATGAAAATAGTATAAAGACAACATATCATGTGTTGAAACTGTTTTTGTAAAAATACTTACCCATTTTGAATTTGATGCCAGCAACACGTTTCTAAAAAGTTGGGACAAGGGAGTGTTTACCACTCTCTTGCCTCAGCTCTTCTTTTAATAATACTCTGTAAGCGTTTGGGAACTGAAGAGACCAACTGCTGTAGTTTGAGAGTTAAACATATTCCCATTCTTGCTTGATATAGGATTACAGCTGCTCAACAGTACGGGTCTCCTTTGTCATATTTTTGTTTCATAAAGTTTTCATTAGGGGACAGGTCTGGACTGCAGGCAGGCTGGTTTAGCACCCGGACACCTTTACTTTGGAGCCTTGCTGTTGTGATACATGAAGAATGTGGTTTGGCTTTGTCATGCTGAAATAAACAAGGCCTTCTTTGGAAAAGATGTAATCTCAATGCCAGTATATGTTGCTTAAAAACATGTATATATTGTTCAGCGTTCATGATGCGTTCACAGACGTGAAATTCACCCATGCCGTGTGCACTAATGCACCCCCATACCATCATGGATGTAGGCTTTTGAACTGTGCGTTTAAAACAAGCCAGATGGTACCTCTCCTTTTTAGTCCGGAGGACGCAGCATCCATGATTCCAAAAAATAATTTCACATTTTGATTAGTCAGACTCACGGGACAGTTTTCCACATTGCCTCAGTCCATCTTAAATTAGCTTGGGCCCAGAAAAGGCGGCAGCATTTCTGGATCTTGTTTATATATGGTTTCTTCTTTGCAAGGTAGAGTTTTAACTTGCATTGTGGATGCAGCGACATACTTTGTTCACAGATAATGGTTTTCAGATGTGTTCCTGAGCCCATACAGTGATGCCCACTACAGAATTGTGTCTGTTTTTATTGCAGTACCGTCTGAGAGCTCGAAGATCACGGCCATCCAATATTAGCTATTGGCCTTATCCTTTGCGCAGAGATTTCTCTGGATTCTCTGTATCTTTCAATGATATTATGTACCGAAGATGATGAGATCCCCAAACTCTTTGCAATTTTACACCATTATTCTTAAATTGTTGTACTATTTGCCTATGCAGTGTTTCACAGAGTGGTGAACCCGTCCCCATCTTTACTTCTGAAACACTCATCCTCTCTGGGATGCTCTTTTCATACCCAGTCATGTTATTGACCTGTTGCCAATTAACCTAAGTAGTTGTGAGATGTTCCTCAAGGTTTTTTTTTGCATTACAGAACTTTTCTATTCTTTTTTTGCCCTTGTCCCAGCATATCTGAAACATGTTGCTAGCATCAAATAAAGAATTGGCATATATTTTTCATGCAACAATAACATTTCTCAGTTTCAACATTTGACATGTGTGTCTTTGTACTATTTTGTATTGAATATAGACTTTCAATGATTTGTACATCATTTATGTTTCTTGACATTTTACATTGCGTCCCAAAGTAATTGAAATGTTATTGATAGTCTTTAAAACAAGTACACCAGCATTCTTGCCCATCAATAATGTGGAAATTAAAGTATTTATGACATGACATTTTAACTGTGAAAGATTTATACAGGCACATGTAATTCAGACATACCAGGATTCCAAGCCAAAACGGGGTGAAGTCTTTTGCAGAATCTGACTCTACATGACCCATCCTCATCGGAATTCCGAAAATGAAGAGTGATGAGCCCATGAACACCATTGCAATCTAGCCAATCAGGGACATACAACCAAGAAACTGAAACGACAACATACTTGCCAACAAATAACTTTGTTTAGGGGAACTGGGTAAATAATGTTCACAGCGTATTACCAAGTTATTAGTCCTAATCAGGCATTATCATGTTATTGGCACCATCTGTAAATCTTAACATTCACATTGGACTTGGTCTGTCTGCGACGATGCCTTTGAGTGTTTGGCAACAATAAGTACATCTGTTCTCTCACCCCGGTACATTTGGGCTCGGCTCTGATGAAGCGGTGCAGGGGTTTACTGGATCCCAAAGTGGAGATGTGTGGCTCTCCTCCCCCCTCTGCTGGACTGATGTCCGACACCATGTTCGTTGACATCTGTCGATGGATAAAGGCTCAACTGTCAACACACCGTACAAACACATAGAAATGCACACCTATAGTGCCTATAGTACTTAGGGTCCCAGAAAGTGGAAGTGTACTGAATTAATCCCTGACATTTCTGTAAATCTTACTGCTATAATGAGGGTAAAATACATGCTGGATTATGCAGTGGGTTTATCCCATTTCGTTTTAGCACCTTAGCAACAAGTGAATCATGTGCAAACAAACACTGAGCTCATCTTGTCATGTAACAATCATTGTAGGCCCTATACTGATAAGCTGATTATAAGAAACAGCCACATGCTATATGTCTCATCAAACTGAGATAGCAAGCAAGCAAGTTTATTTATATAGCACAATTTATACATAGAAGCAATTCAATGTGCTTTACAGTGAAAATAGAAATAATGCAACAGAATCAAAACAGCCAGATCCATCATCTGAAAGACTAACCTTTTGGTATACATAAGAAGGCAGAGAATATTGGTTCTTAACCAATACATCCAAGTTAATCAAATGTCAAAACAAATGTGTTAGTCTGAAAGGAGTTCTATTCACCTAATAGTTGTCCACCAACCCAAACAAAACTAGAATTGCACAGAGCACCACAGAACCTATGAAGATAATACAGTCACCTAGAAATGGACTTTGATTACTGTCTGCAACGTATGTAAATACAAGAATGTCAGCTGTGTTAATAAGAGAACCTAACCTTTTAGAAATGATCGACTGGTTGAATTGTATAGCATTATGAATAGGTAAACACAGCAGAAAGTGATTAAAAAGTAACAAACCTGGATGAAGCAGAACTGCGCTTATGGAGTATTGTTACCCAACTGCAGGAAGATATTTACGCATATGGGGGAGTGGAGAGTGGCGGGTGGGTGATATTTGTTTGCCACAGGAATTAAACTAAATTGCCGAATTCAAAAAATGAGCAGTTTTGAAAGTGCTGAAGAGGTAGACAGAAAAGAACAAGCAGCCCACAACTTTACGATGAAGAACCATGGGGCTCGTTTTCTGTATTAATGTCTGTCAGTGGATCTGAGAAAAACAACTGGTTTGGTTTTGCAACCCCAGCTGCTCTCCAACTGGAAAAGCAGAGACTCCAGAGGGGACATGGGGGAGGGGATGCATTAGGGCTTCAACGGAAAGCATAGTGTGTAGGACAGAGAGAAGTTGTGTTACACAATGTCAACTTCCATCTGCCGGCGACTGGGGCTGTTAAGAGTATTTGAACACAAGAAGGCACAAGAAGAGCCAGGATCATCGAGAAAGAGATCTGATTGTTAATAAAGCGTTTAAATGAATGGCTCGGACTGAAGCAGCGGGGTGTGTGTGACATCCAGAAAAACATTAAGAAAATATTCCATGCAGTATTGCTTGCTGAGCCACTGAACAATGCGTACGATTAAGACGTATGGATCAAGAAGAGAAAATAGTAGCTTACCAAACTTTTGTGTTGATCAGTTGACCAAATAAAGAAGTAGTCACTGGCTGTCGAAAATACGCTTTTCTAGCAATGTACAGCATTCCTCAGATGTCAGTCCATCTACCCCCGAACCTCCCGCCCAGTTCCAGACCCCACCTCAAATCCTGTCCTCCTATTCCCGAAAGCAGCTGTGAAGGAAATCATTCTCTAAGCCCAATGTCTTATCCCTTTCTTCTTTCTTATTCTCCCTCTCATTCTCTCTCTCTCTCTCAATAAAGGATTATTATCATTTGACAAACAAAGGTAAAAACGCTACTACAATCTCTAATTCAACAGAAATTATTTGTACATAAATTGGTCCCAGTTTCAGAGTCTGACATCATGTAGGTATGGTCAGTTAACCTGAGTATAAAGGTTGCAGTGATGAGTGCTGAGGAGGAGAAAAAGGGACAGGCAATGTGGTAAATTATCTAATATTAATTGAAGAGCTTTATAGTGGCAGGCTTGTGCACAACATTGCCAGACTTGAGGATTGGCAGGTTGCTCATTTTTAAAGGTAAAACTTGGCAGCGTGATTGATGGAAGCCTTGTTGCAGAACAAAAAACAATGGTCGATATTTCTTGACTGACAGTTGTTTTCAGGATAGTGTCATTGGCATAAAGGTGATTAAAGGAGTTATCCAAACCAAGCCGAACATTATCATTACATAAAATATGGGATTGACCCGATAATCAATCAGTGAGGAACACCCACAGATGCGCCAGAGAAAACTTTCAGAGAAAACATTTTCAAACCAGGCTAGACAGTCCTCTGAGAACATGAATTAGGATTTAATTGTTGACAGAATCAAAGGCTTTAGCCAAATCAACAAAACCAGCCACATGAAACTGCTTGTTGTCTATAGCATATCTGATGGCGTTTAGGGTAAATATTAAGGAGTGCACCCATGTCCAGCCCTGAACCCTGAGTTCACTGCAGAGAAGGACACTGTGGGACTCAAGATGGCCGGTTAACACTTTGTTGACAAGGTATTCAAAAACTAGGCAGAGTGACAAGAGTTACCTCAGAAAAAAAGGTGTCCAAATCTTCAAACCTGGCTAGTTTAGGGGGTCCAAATAATGCAAGTGTTCTCATCCACTTCTGCACGTTGTTCACCATCACGTATTTGAAGAAGAAACAGGTGTTTGAAGATCTACACGGGGCATGGGCACTACTGGCAGCCAGGTAATGTTTGTAAAATCCTGCCAAAAGGGCTCATCTACAGTAACGTAGCGCGTTTATCGAGAAAATCGTTTGGTCAACTTACCTGCTTACATACAGACATATAATACAATGTTTACCTGAACGATTTACTTTACACACAAATACACACAAAGGTGAAAAGTAACACAAGAAATAGGTTTTTCAAATATGGACTGACTGTAACTATTTTAACAATTACTGAGGTTTGAATGATTCACCTACAATGACTATCAAATCTATATTTACTATATTGTGATTTAGCTGAAAATCCAGGTATAGTGCTTAAAGTAAATCTTCCCTTCCATGTTAAACCATTGTTTTACATGGGATCAATGACTTTTCAAATGAACAAGGATATAAACTCTAAACGCATATCTGAAATCTAGATTTATTATCAAGGAGATGTATTTAACTCTTCAGTGGAGATTATCTTTTTTAACACAAGCTGATTCATCTTCTGTAATCATAGGACTAGAATACATTTTTTTGCTACAGCTTAACACATTCCTTGACGAAATTTCCTTGTGGAAGATTATTTGTTTTAAATAGTGAATATACCCTAAACAACATTTAAAATGTAACCATTTCTAATCAAAACAGAGGCTTCTTACATTAGGTTTCATACATTATTGTATTCACGTAAACATGTTGGTTTTCCATGTTACAGTTTGATCCTTGAACCTCTTTATGGGAGAAAAGACAGTAAAAGAGGCAGGGCCGAGGCGTTTCAGATATTGGTAGCTGATTAAAGTAAACCTATGCTTGTCAAGTTCTTAGTGCCACAGCAAATGCATTACTAAAGACAAGGAAGCTGTTCCACTAAAGGACGGTGGAACATGGAGGAGCTCAAATTCAGAGGGCGGAAAAGAGAAGGGAGGCACAGGTGAGTTTCAATCACTTTCATAGATTGAAAATAATAAGTATTTCGTTTTTGTAGATTTATCGAGCAGGATCCTGAAAATATTTAATACTGTCGGAAAATCTAAAATCACAACATTTTATTGCTCTAGTGAAATAATCAGCTTTGTAAAATTAAAGATTTACAATTTTTATGAGACAATACCATAAAGCAAAATTGTATTCCTTCCCAAGTGTTTTATATAATCTATCTCTTTTTTGTTCTGACAATACTGAGCTATCCTTGGCAATATGTTAGAAGTCATTAGGAGCTGCTATGATTTATATATTAATCTACAAAGTGTAGATTTTGATGACAATAGACATTAGTTCAATCCTGACATTTTTATGTGGAAAGGAAGATTGCCAATGAGACATAATAACCATACAATATGTTAAATTATTACATTATGTTTACTGTAATAGATAATAACTGAATAGCAGAAAGTAATGAATTCTCTTTTTATTTGTTAGAATCTGTTGATCACTGGTTCTCAGTTTCTTTTTGTTAACTGTATCTAATCATATTTCACTGGAGTACCATGAACATCTGATCATAGTGCTTATATCTAGGCCTATGTTATGGATCTTTCAACAACCCCCTGTGGATAGGACACATTGAGAGCCACAGATCTAGAGCATAATCTGTCTAATCAAATACCGTGTTTGAGAATAGATCAACATTTGGTTCACCCTTTAAATCACTTTCAGTAAGCCTGGTGGGTACGGCACTTATCCCACTTCCTCATCCAAAGTTTGTATAAGAAATTGCTTGCTGAATGGATAAAGGTCATTATCTTACATTATCACCTGGGTGTTAGCAGGAAGTGACGCTGAAGTCATAGCGATCTCGAAGCTCATCAGGGGTAGACAGTCCCAATTCCAATCTGGGCAGTGGAGGTCATAAATTTATTTCCTATAGTCACCTAGATAACTCCCATATTTTGTGACAGGGCAGTTTTGATTAAGACCCGATAGCACGTCACATAAACATGCATTTTCCATACACATTTCATTCATTCATGAGTTATCACAATTAAAGGGTTACTATTAGGGCTTTGGTATTAACCAATTTATAAGCCAGAGCACAATTCAATTTATCGTGCAAACAACACAGCACACGGCGTGAAACCTCAGTCGACTGTACAAAGTAAATAAAGCATGTACTGCAAATATTCTCCTTTAAGACATCTTGTGATGGGAGGATATATATGGGAGTTTCGCCGTTGTGAGAAGGTAGCCTTGCTTAAAAAAACATCATTGTACTGTTTAAATGAATCAATCGCAATGGCGTTCAATTGCAGGGATACCTGGGATCCATTCCAGTTGAATCCCATTGGCGCTGAGAAAGAGGAGAAGAGAAGATGCTTCGTGTTGTTCCAGCACCTTGTGGCAGGTTTCGTAGGGATCATGGTCCTGTCCAGTGCCGTCATCAGCAAGGTGAACCGTTATGGGGCTTCAGTACCCTGAATGTGAACACTACTTGATCAACACAGTCAAGCATATTACCCATATAGTCATGTGTCACTGTAAATCCAGTCCACTCCACATCCAACACATTGCAAATCTCAAGTAATGGATAGTTTACACATGGGGTGGTGAGGTTGTTTGTGACACAAATATGTACAGTCGCTTTGGCAATTGTTAGACTTCGGAATGAATGGAAAGTACCAAGTTGGTAACTTGAAAATGCTTCAGGAATGTAGTTGTGCCAATTTGAATTTGTAAACCAAGTCTCTATAATCCAACACAATATAATCTCAAAACATGGTTTTATGTGCCCATGGCTCTGTGGGTGAATGTGAGTGGTTATATTTCTTGGGTCACCACCTCTCAGATGGTTGCATCACCTGGGATGGGAAGACCATTTTCTTATTGTTTCTAACTGCTGTTTGCCACTTACCTCTTCCTATTATCTACACTTCCATTAACACGAGTGATCCCATTTATAGCCTTTTGCACCCTTACTGATACCCCCACTGCTGCTACTGTCATCTCATCTCCACAGACACGTGTGAATCGAGGTCATTTACGACATGACTGTTCCTTATACACTCCCCTGTGTGCTTTTCTCTCTGACATGTAGCTACATGGCAGTAATTCTCCTTGTTATGGCCAAACACTGTGAAGGACATATTCCCACCATTATGCAAATCATTGATTAAATTATTCAATCTACCAATCGTTGATTGTATACAGTAATAGTAAGGGTCTGATAGCAGTTCTTACATCCAATCGTCAGGGCTCTCTGCTCGTCCTCACCACGCTCTCAAGCCCCACATCGACCAGGACTCCTAAGGAAAGACAGTACTACATGCTGATGCTGGTGTTTTCTCTGGTGGTGCCCAACCTCCTTGTGTTCCTTAAATCATTGTGGAAATGCGCCTTCAAGAACTTTGTCCCACCGAACATGAAGACCATGGGAATTGTGAGTGTACCCAGTGAAATCCAGTGTCATGAAAATGTTCTGTAGGTCAAACTGCACCTGAAATTCCTTGATAACTTTACACGTTAAAATCTTTGTCTTTCAGGTGTGTGCCATCGAATGCCTGGTTTCTCTGGGAACCTCCGTTCTGGTGCTGGTAGTGATGCCCCAGTTTGACGTGCTCACCAACCTGTTCATCTCCGGAGGAGTCTGCATCCTTTCCTCTGTCCTACAGATAGCATTTCGCCTGCAGAGGGTGAACTGGAAGATCATCTTTCCCATTTGTTCCCTGATGCTCATCCTGACCGGCTACTTTCTCCTCGGTGCAGACTACTATGTTAGGGTAACCTCTTATGTCTCACACCAGGGAGCGGAGTGTTACTGGTACGTCGGCATTGCGGTTGTGTCCTCCTTTTTGGTTTCTCTGACCTGGTGGGAAAACCCAGTGCAGGCAAGCAACAACATGCAAGAGATGCTGACAGAGCTGGAGACCTTCAGAGACTTTGTGTTTGTGATATCCAGTATTCTGCGAATAGTTGTCATTGGCGCCGTGTACCTTGTCTATCATAAATTGATACAGAATAACATTGTGTGGTCAGATTTCAGTTTCACTCCCAAGGCCGGCGACGACCCAAACATGACCGCAAGGCTCAACGATACCCTCAACATTGGTCTCATTGTCCTTTTCTTACAAGCCTTTTTCTCGGCTGCGTGCCATTGGTTTGGGGTGGTGGCTTGTAAGATCCACTCAGTGCGAATGAGCTTCGCCTTCCCTGTCTGTTTCACGGGACCCGCCGTTCTTATTCTCGGCATGATTCTCTTCGTAACGCAGTCGCAAGAATTCGCCGGGACTGACAGATCGTCGTTCATAGGCTTCTGCTCAAGCTTAGCTGAACTGAGCGCCAGGAACGATAGCGCGGTCGTGATACTGGAGATCACCAAGAGCATCTGCAGAACATCTCTGAACAGCCATTACTGGACCTGGCCGTTTACCATACTTGCCCTGGAAGGTGCTTGCATGTGGCTGGGGCTCATCACCTGCACCTATTACGTGTGGAACTTCAAGGTGCAGCGGATTGAACGCACAACTGAGCTGTTTGTGCGGCGCCTCTATGAGTCTGCCTTCATTGACCTGTCCCTTCTTCTGAACACCAGGATGAAGGTTGTGCGAACGAGGAACAATGAGAGGCAAGATTCTGTTGTTTACTTTAAAGTCAACATTGTCCAAGATTTTATTTGGCAACAGTAGACATTTGTTTGTTAACTGTTTTGTTAGAGCAGTGAGCATGTGCTGCAATTATCCCTGACATTACTGCAACACTGACCACTGAAATACTCCTTGACATTACTGTAACACTTATCACTGCAATTGTCCCTGGTATTGACTGTCTTCCTTGGTATTCATCACTGCTATTTACTGACCTGTGAAAAACTCCTTGACATTACCGTAACACTGATCACTGAGATACTTACTGACAATAATGTAAATGACCCTGACATTACTGTAATTCTGATCAGTGACATACCTCCTGACATTACTCTAATTCTTATCAGTGACCTACATCCTGATAATGCTTGCTGATATTACTATTGCTCTGTGAATTTCACCGTAATTAGAATCAAATCTCTCCACATCCCATCCGAACATGTTTTTGTACTCTGCCGCTTTTACTCTACAGTTGTGCTGTTGATGACGTGGAGAATTGTGTCATTTACCTCTGTGCAACAATGTGGCATGAGACCTACGACGAGATGTTGAAGATCCTGACGTCTATGTTCAGGTAAGTCAGAGGCCTCCTAAAATCACAAGACATTTTGCATTGTAGTCATTTAATAGTTTCTATTATCCAGAGAGACTTACTGTTAATGCCTAGATTTTAAGATACTGTAGCTAGTCGAGACAACCATGCAACTCGGTAGTTGTACACACCTCTTAAAGTTAACACATTGGACAAAACTGGTTGCGATAAAACATTTTGTTTGCGCAATAATCATTAGACAAAGCATTGTGGAAACACCATCAAAGGTTCATGTATAGATGTTTGTACAAGCAAACTGTCATTGGTTTAATACAAATAGCATCTGCATCGGAAGCATTGTGCGAAATGTGACCAAGCCAATATGACGAACAAAACAAACACAATGAATTATAATGTTTGCAGATAGTAATAACGTGTGTCTTGGTGTCAGATTGGACCGGTACCGAGGTGACCCAAAAGAGGAGCACAAAGATGTGTTTGACTTTGAGTGCCACATATTTGTAGACGACGCATTCATGATCGAAAAGGCAACGGGCAAAAAGTTTATCAATGAATATGTGACTGATCTCATTCACGTAGTCATCGAGGTATACAGGTTAGTGGATATTCTCTTTTTTGTTTGTTTGTCTTCTCTCCCACAGACCATAAAAACATCTTTAAATTAACGAGCCCAGGCAAATTCATAATTCATCATTTGCTACAGTGGATTTTAATAAGGAATACGTCTGAATATTTCAGGGTATTCACTAATAAGGAGCCAGACGATGTGTCCATCATCGAGACTCCGTATGGTGGCCGATTAATGTTTGTGATGCCAGAGGGAAACATGCTGTATGTCCACCTTAAAGACAAACAACTGATCCGGAACAAGAAGAGATGGTCCCAGGTGGGTGAGATGATGACCCATGTGACTGTATTCTCCCAATTGAACTCACGTTAACCTCCATTCTTTAATTACACCTTTAGGACATTCCCTTTGTTCTCTTCATCTAATGTACAAACATGTGGAGTATTTATACGTAGATATTTTTCTGATTTGCGTTCTGGTTTTCAAATGGACACCCTTCAAGAAAATGGCTGGGTTACAGGTGGGCATTTCTTTCAGATCATGTACCTGTATTATCTACTCGGGTGGAAAGGATACATCGTCAAAAATCCTCAGAAGATAACGGTAACATTTCAGGGGAAACTCCACGATAATGTCGCATCCCATAAAAACCGCTGATCAAAATATATGATATATCATCAGAGAGCAATTGTTTTGTGCCCAAATCATTTACTATTTTTCCCTCTTCATCTTGCGCAGAGACAGAATAACCCAAACCGTTCCAGTCTCATATCACTGGACGGCGAGAGTTTCCTGCTGCCGCAGTACGACAACGACAGTAAGAGGAAGCACATCTCCGATGACAACACTTACATCATGGCCCTGGACGGGGACACAGACTTCCACCCCTCAGCCCTGATCCTGCTGGTGGATCGACTGAGGAAGTACGACAACGTGGGCGCCGCGTGTGGAAGGATCCACCCGACAGGAATGGGTGTGTAAAGCTCATTCCACACCAAAGAGTTTGGCGGTCCACTCCCATTGCTATGTCCAGTTATAACCCCTAACAGCCGAAAGCTACGTTGTCCGTGGTTACCCGATATATTGTCTTGATGCCCAATCACAACGAGAGGACTTAAATGCATTGTATTCCACTGTAGGGCCAATGGTGTGGTATCAGAAATTTGAATATGCCGTTGGTCACTGGCTCCAGAAGACAGCGGAGCACGTCTTCGGCTCAGTCCTCTGCAGTCCCGGCTGCTTCAGCTTGTTCAGAGGGTCCGCTCTGATGGACGACAATGTGCTCAAGAGATACACCACCACTGCAACCAGAGCCTCAGAATACGTCCAGTACGATCAAGGTGACCACTCACATTTTACATGTTGTTCATTAAGTGACTTCCAGTTAGGGCATTCATTTGAAGACTGCTAGGTGGAACAACCACACAACCCGGGAGTAGGAAGTACAACTTACTGAAGTACACCTTACTGAAGTACTCTTTGTTGAAGTACACCTCACTCAATTAGTCCGCACACGTACGGGTTATAGGTCAGGGCTGTGATCAATGAGGGCACCATCCAATGAACTGACGCATAAATAACAAGACAATAAGGGGCAGTAGCGTAGCCTGGTGGTCAAGAGTGTTATGCCAGGAAATAAAAGGTTGCTGGATCTAATCCCAGAGCAAGAAAAGGTCAAATATCTGTTCCTGAGCCAGTCAGTTAACCCTAATTACTCCCTGGTCATTGCCGTACAACAATGTGCATACTTACATGGTGAATCAACTGTAAAGAAAATTATTTGAAAAAGCCTCCAAAATTGCCTGACTGACTTTTCCCGCTGGCCAGGCGAGGACCGCTGGCTATGCACCCTGCTCCTACAGCAGGGCTGGCGGGTGGAGTACAATGCTGCGTCGGACGCCTACACCAACTCTCCTCAGGAGTTCAAAGAGTTCTACAACCAGAGGCGTCGCTGGGGGCCATCCACTCTGGCCAACACCCTGGACCTCCTGCACAGTGGCAATGAGACGGTCAAGAGGAACGCCTCCATCTCCAGGCTCTACATCTTCTACCAGATTTTCACCGTCGGCTCCTCCATTCTTGGCCCTGCCTCAGTGTCTCTGATGATAGCAGGTGGATACCAATCTTACTTGCTACTTTTCTGTTTTGTATTGTGACTGAAAACTGCTTGTTCTTTATCAATGCTGATGAAACAATGTAAAGTAACTAGAGCCGCGGATACAGTAGATGTGAGAGTTTTCCATGAACGGTAGAATCTGCGAATGGCAGAGGAAGCGGAGCGACTTATCAGTCTTTTCATTTTGTTGTTTGAATAAAAAAGAGATGAGTGGTAAAAAATGAATTGCAATACATATTTTGACATTCTATTATGCATGCACTGAGTCCCGAGAAAAATGTATTTGTCAGTTTATCCAATTAAAGATTACAGCTTTGTCAAGTCTAGCATTTTTAAATGTGAATGAGTTCAAAAGCTCAAAGTGAGCAAGCTGCTGTGAGGAAGAGATTTAAAATGAACTTCACACATTCAATGGCACAGGACTAGAGGAAAAACATTGTATTGATCAACCATATAGTTTGTCTACACATTAGTTATATCACACGATGGATGTGGTTTGAAAACAACCCCAAACCAATTTTTTTTAACTTTTTGTTTGTAGGTTTATACAGTATACCAGGAAGTATTCACCCTTTTCTATTTTCCTCTTTAGGTGCTTTCCAGTTTGTGTTCAAACTTGAAGGAACTCTGTCAATCATCATATCAGTGATCCCACCAATTTTCTACATGTTAATTTGCTTTTGGGCAAAACCAAACATCCAGATAACCATTGCAGCCATTATGAGTGTGCTGTATGCCTTCCTGATGTTAGCATCATTCTTCGCCATCATTGGTAAGCTTTGGCAATAACCTTTCACTTAACCATTCATTCAAACTTCCATAAGTTGTTTCTGGAAAGACAGGGGCACACTCTGATCCTGTAAGGGATGGAAGCTGTTATCAAGGTGGATTGTTTGGTCCGACCCCTCAATATTAGAATGTATCTGTCAATCAGTCATCATCAGACAACCACATGGAGTCTTGGTCCAAACTATACCTTTTGACACATTACTTAATTTGCTTACAAGACAGATGCCACGTCAGACTGTTACATTTAAAGTCCTGCTTTCCACAGGTGACATGGCTGAACAGGGAACTTTCATCACCCCAACTGGCCTGTTCCTGGTGTCCATGTCGTCCATGTACCTGGTGACCGCCCTTCTTCATCCCCAGGAGTTCAGCATGATCATCTACGGTCTCATGTACTTCATCTGTATCCCCAGTGGCTACCTCCTGCTTACAATCTACTCCCTGGTCAACATGCACATTGTCACCTGGGGCACTCGAGAGACGAACAAAGAAAAGGAAGAGAAGAAGACCCAGAATGTCCTTTGTGATCGCAACTGCCAGATTTGCTGTTGGGATATGAAACTACAAGTCACCCAAGAGACGGATAACTTGATGCTCCAGCAACTCCAGCAGACTGTCAATCCAAACTCGGAAGTCAGCAAGCCAGTGGTGCAAGAACCGATACCTACCACCAAAGAACGCAAAAGCAATGAACCAAAAGATGAAAAGAAAAAGGAAACACTTCCTGAGTCTTCAGATTGCAAAAGAGTCACAAAAGACAACGATTCTGAATCTATTACAAGGCATGTACAAAGCATTTCACAAAGGCCCAAAGGATCTAGGTTATACAGCGCCGAAAAAATTAAGAGACCACTGCACCTTTTATATCCTTTCCAAAAAATGTGAAAAGGAAAGTTTTGAGCGAGGAACAAGCCTTCAATTTACAGTGTTCTCTTAATTCTTTTTCTGGACTTGTATAATACCTATGAGGAGTACAGCCTAAAGTAATATTTAATTAAAAAAGTGCTGTACCTGCTGTAACCGGTATCTTCTTGTTTACAGCTCTGAAGATAGTGTTCACAGCATTCCAAAAAAGGAGAGCGCTTACTCAAGCATTGAAGATGACGATGATGATAATGTACTTTATGAGGGTTCACTTTACAGCGGCTTTACTGAGGAAGAAAGAGAAGAAATCCCTGAGAGTGGTAAATGGTTCAAGACTAAAGTCTGGATTTCTAATTAAAGTACTTTATCTTACAGTAGTGTTTAGGTATTAACTGAAAGAGTACAAGGAGGTAAAACTGGAACTACAACTACAAATAAAATACATTTCTGTGTTAATCTATTATCATTTTCAGTTAAAGAAGAACAAGCAATAACTTGGTAGCCATTGGTTAAAGAGTAGCAGAAAGTACTTTTATTTGTTAAAATATTTCATAAAGATTCTGTAAAATACAGTGCAAAGTGTATGCTCTCATCCTTACAAAATGGGCTTTTTATACATAGACTGGGTCCAGCCTGTCAAGCAAGAGTTCCTGAAGAAATTGACTTACGCGAACATGAAAAGGAACCTTCAGGAGCAGATACGCTACTCCTTGAGGAACAAGAACCAGGAGGACGTGTGTGAGGAGCTAGTCATGATGCTAACGGACACAGTGAACGGAGAGCTTAAGGATAAAGTGGGTCCGGAGGATGTGCTGTGCGACAGTCAGCTAGAAGAGCTGCAGTACGCCCTTAATGAGGCGGCCAGGAGGATCCTGAAAACCAACCGCTTGGAGAGACTGGAGAGGAGGGTCAAAAGGGCCATCGAAAAGACCCTCATTGCTCCACAGGTGGAGAAAATGTCTGAGGTAACGCTTGAATGCCACGTGAAATTCCAACTGGTTATTACTGTATCGCTTGGTGTCCTACCAATGTAGCCACATGAATTATCTCCAAATCCTTGACCTCTGTTGGACTTCCGCTAAAAGTACACTTAGTTACGAATCTTTAATACAATCTCTATAACCAACACTGTTGAGCAGCAATGTGTTCATCGTTGTCAAAGTAGACTCTAATAATGTGCCTACAAATGCACATACAGTAACTGGCGTTTCATCTGGCAGGATGAACACGACTTCTGGAAGAAACTGCTTGAGCGATACCTAGCACCAATTGTTGATGACAAAGCACATAAAGAGGAGGTGACAAGGGAACTGAAGTCACTACGGAACAAGGTGGGCTTTGCATTTATTTGCTGATTATTGCTTGTTAAGGGATTTAGGCTGTATAAGCACTTTGTGACAAACGCTGATGTAAAAATTGCTTCACAAAATACATTTGATTCATTGGTTTAATGCATCCGTCAACTATAATTGTATGGCCTGTAGAATGATCATCTTTTGTATTTGCTGTTTTACAGGCAGTGTTTTTGTATTTCATTCTCAACGTTTTGTGGATCGTGGCCACTTTCTTTTTACAAGCCATTGGAAATGATGTGATCAGCATTAAGATTGTGAAATACTGGCCAAATGGCACAGCATCAGGAGAATTCATGAAGGTGGAGCCCATTAGCCTCATGTTCCTCTTGTCATTTGCTGTCCTTCTGATCGTACAGTTCCTGGCTATGCTCTACCACAGGTGGGCAAATATTATAACGGATATACTTTCAATAACCACTTACATAGTATGTCATTTATAACAAATTAAATAAAGGTACAATCTCACCCTGTGTGTATTACAACAGCTGGAAATATGTTTCAAAGCAAGCACAAAAGGGTTCAGTCATCTCTTAAGTCCTGCTGATGTCAAACTAAAAGTAGAAATTGCTGTTTCTATTTCAGAGTGTATACTCTCATCCATGTGGTGTCATACCGAAGCACAGAAAAAGACTACATTCCTAGAGATGAGGTGAGTGGCAAAACAGACTGCTGGGCTGATTATGCTCACTTGATCGCTTTGTTTGCATAATTATGACACAGATCTGTTAGTTAATTATACAGTGTGTCATTCATCCATTTCTTTGGTTCTTTTGTTTGCGCAGGAGGATGAGGACGGGTTGACTTTTGAGAACCAGATTGCCAACGGCCTTGTGATCACCAGTGACGACTTGTAAAACTAGCTTCCTGAATGTTTCATCAAATGAAACTTCAAGTTTATTGAAACTTCATGTTATTTATGACAAAACTAATTCAGATCTAGCAGGAAAATGTTGTTATACTGGGGCAGTCTAATACGAAATGTTACTACTCGTATTTTAGTTGACAAATTCTTCACTTTTCAACTGAAAACAAACTTAATCGAATTACAGTAAGTCTTAGATCTGTAAATTAAATTATTGTAATTTAGCCATTTTGCATGTATTTAATGGGGAAACAGACAGCAAATCGAATGGAAGGAAACAAACATTGGGCCAGTGAGTGAAATATTGATGGTCCAATTACCTGAGCCGAAACTGTAAAACAAATGTTTTGTCTTTGAGTGATACAGTTAATCTTTACAGCTCTTGTACATTTATGATTGTCAATTAAATTAACAAAATGCCTAAAATGTAAACATATGTTATTATGATCAGAATCATTAAACACAGCCAGACATCTTCACATACTGTACATACGGTATGTCTAGAGCAAGAATGGCCTTATTTTTTACAGGGAAAAGGACTTTTACTAAATATACAGCTCAAAACCTACGCAACTGAAGAAAAGACCAATTGGCTTCTTTTGTTGAAAAAACAGGTTTAGCGATTTTCCACTGACGGATAATGTAACACATATTGTGAACACAGACATTTTACTAGTATTTGTACCAACATTTTTATGATATTAAATGTGTGATGACTGCCTATGCTTGACTCAAAACTAAAATGTGAAAATCAGTAAAAGCGTTCAGTATTCTTTCTGTTGTCAATCACCTAGGTCATTCAACCACTTATTGGATATCAGACTGTGTCAAATTTAATCATTGTAAGACAACTTTTCATTATACAGATAAGTTTATTCATTATCTTTCCCATGGAAACAAAACAAAATCACTGTCATTGCCTGTGCGTTCTGATGAAGATTGTGATGTTGGTGGTAGCCAATACATTTACCAAAATGTTACCAACATCTTGTGTGCGTAAAATGTAATGCAAAATCTACTGACTTTACATACCCAAACAGACCGATGCAGATTTTCAAGAGCAGTTGAAATTAATTAACCCTATTTAAGTTAAGATTGTTACATGACTAGGTATATGCAATGACAAGATAAAATGGCCATACACACAAATGGGGCCACACTATGCTGGTTTCCTTATGAAACTACGAATTCTTCATAAGTCCATCACTAAGATGACTTCTTCTCCATGCTGGAAAGAAAAAACACATACATCAGAATTACTGGAGGAACACATTCTGTAAAATAGCACAGTTTAAATGACATAATTACAGGTGACATTTGTTTATACTGAAGTTCAGTGCAGTCAAAAATCGATTTTCACATTTTCTTTTAAATTGCAATGAAATATCACTTAAGAATTACAGTGCGGTGAAAACGTATTTGGACTTGTTTTATATTCTGCATTCTTGCACATTTGTTTTTACATTTAATTCTCAGATCTTTGTGGAGGTTGTAATAATATATAGAGTGAGTCAAAGAGATTCACCAAAGTTACAAATTAAACCAAAGTTAGCAATTTCTTTTTGCTTTCTGCCTAGGGTTTTAGGCTTGGTATCTGAATAAGACAACTGCATATGTAAAAAGAATTTATAAAATACATCTGATCAACTGCACTGAAATAAGCGAATCAGACATTGGGGTCAAATGTGAGCTTACTTGTATTTTATAAGCCGTGATCCTTGAATGATCTGTGCCGTCTCATTGGTTAGGTGACAAGCGAAGAGGAGCCAATTCCTTGGCTGAACTTTGTACGCAAACCTCATAAACAACAATGAGTAGCAGGTCAGAGCTGTGGAGGAGGTGAGGTCAAATGATAAGGATCTGAATGCAACTTTACACTTCTATATCTATATATTTCAAGACAACCCTATCAGGGGGGAAGAAACAAAGAAAAAAAACATTCCTTACTGAGTGTGACCAACTTACAGGAATGTTCAAGTTAAGACTAAACTATTGGAATTCCACATTTTTCAAAGCATTGAGTCACTATACTACGAGATAGTTTTGCAGCAGGTATGATGTTTTACAGGCCATCAAATCCATTCTTAAAAATGTTTCTAATGTTATGACTAAACAATCATTGTTGCGACAACATTTTCATTATCATCTCTCACCAAAGGTCATTCTGCCACTGATAATCTCGGGACTTTTCTTCATGTCACTGATGGCAGCTATAGGCAGACCCCAGTTTGCCACAGGTCCCCAAAAGTGCTGGAATGTAACAGATTTTTTTTTAACGACATTTATACAACCGCACATCTGTCAAAAGTAGGCATGCTTCCATAGTTATACAGTTTTGCCAATCTGCTTTTCAATGTTGCCAAAATATTACATTATTTTAGCATTACTTACTGTGCTTATTTGGAAAGTATCCACGAGTACGCCAAGAAAACAGACATAAAGAATTTAGTTATGGTTAGGGGGATACAATGAAACAACAAACACATCGTATAGACTAAATGTAGTAATTTAAAATTACCCATTTGGGTTTAGGTAGGAAACAATTTATTCAGGATCACAGACACTCGCCACCAGCAGTACTGCGCAAGTTTGAAAGCTAGATTCCGTGATACCAACATTCAAGAGCAAACGTCCTTCATGCCACACACGTACAGTAGTAAGAAATCTCAGCAAAACACAACCAACAGTCGTGCATACAAATTTACAACTAATAACTAATTAAAGCTGTATTATCTAAAATACCTGGTTAGCTAGGCCGACTAGCCAGTTGCTAATCTCTACGTAACTAGCTGTAATTTTCAAGAACTGATCGAATGTCTTCTTACCTCATCAAATACTCTCTGAACTCCTTGCTTTTGAGATGATCAACGGCTTTACGTGCCAAAGTGCTTGCCATTGTTTCTGATTGTGAAGATTAGCAGTGAAAACGAAATTATAACTATTGGAATACTCAATGTGGATAAAGACAATTTAGCTTAGAGGACATCAGTGGTCACAGTTCTTTACCATAACATTGGGTTTACGGCACTGTCGCAATTTTGTTAGTGACAAGCTCCGGTTTAAGGCTAAGGCCTTGTTCGAGAACATCAAAACCACAATGTTTCGTGGGTAAATTGTGAATGATAAACTGATCTACAAATAATAATGAGTCGTCATCTTTGTTGTAAGGTGATTTGTAGATCAATCTTGTTTCCGCTTAAACCGTACGCCCCCTATTCATTTCGTTTGATTGGTGGAAACGTGTTTTCATTTTTTATAAATTTGAATATTCATGAAGGGGTGTTGACGTCAAACGGATTTACTGGTATAAAGGGGCCCATTTGCAATATTTCAACTTACTTTAATACTAGCATAAACAACCAAAAGACATCTGCAGAGAATTTTCTGCCAAGGTTTTAAAATACACATTTTTATACAATATTGTCACAAGTGTCTGTGTTATTCCCAACTGTGTAAGGAGCTTAGGGTTTTCACTGGTGGTCTCCTCATAATTGTTCAGACACTTGCAGTGATAACCCCACCAACCTAAACCCCGTTATCCATGTTGACTAGATAATACTATTCAGATCTCATTCCATAAGAGAAGGAGAGAAGACAAGTTGTTTTTTTGCATTATAGGCAGGTTCCTACATAGTACTTCGACGTTTTAGGAGACATTTAAAATGTTCGGAAAACTATCACTGCACATTCATTATTTATGTATTCTGTGTAGATCTAAAGTAATGGCTGCAATTCTTTAAGGAGTGAATGGAAGTTGACATGTACATTTACCTGTGCCGTTTTAAGTGTTGTTTTATTTGTTATATTTATAAGCCCAAGTTGCTTCCTGCACTTTTTTTTAACCAGTCTACCTGTAAATTGTTGGGAATGTTGTGAAGATCATGACCCCCGCATCACTTTGTTGGTAGGGCCTGTTGGATTGCCTCTATATAGGATTATTAACACATCCAAAATGTGTCCCAAATAAGCCCAAAGCATTTCTGTGGGGTTATAACTCAGGCCCGTCTTTCCTCCTTTGGGACAAAAACACTAGTCTATTAATGTTGTGCCTGAATTTGTTTTCTGATGGGAAATTTTGATGCTATTTACTGTAAATAGATGTAGGCATTTTATGGTAATGTGTATCTATTCAGAATGAACTCTCATCTACCGTATGACGCAGCTGTATCAGCTTTAGGAATCCAGCCCTCCTCTTTCTACCCGGCCAACACCTTAGGGTGTTACACCTTGAGAAGACCGCCACACTGAGGAATGCTGATTACGTATCTTACATCTGGGATAGTATGTGGTTGGTCAGTGATTGCATTGCGAAAATCAACAACTCAGCTGATAAACAGTGAAATGCCTGTTCTCCATCTTGTCCTTGCTTCCATAAGGTTGTGTTCTGTGCTCTTTCCCTGGAACACCCTAGGCTGAAGGCCAAGTAGTTATCTCGTTATTCCTGCTTTACAACTAGAAGAGTGATAAAACTAGATTAATAATACATTGTTTACACTTCTATTATCCTTTCATCCAAGTAACACGCTTTGTACAATGAAATCATGCTTGTTACTTTGCAGCGCTTGCTCCTGATAGATATAACTCAAATACAATACCTAGGTATTCATTTCTTGTTATTTCAATGTGTATTACTGTGCATACAGTGTTTTTATTATGTTACTTTTAAGTTTAGGTTTTTGCTTCACCATCTTCTGAAAGCAACGCATCTGGGACCTGTATTTCCTGTATATTGAATACAACCAGGTGTCAGGCTCAGGTATAGCCTGAGCAGTAACTGAACTCCCTCACTTACAGAAGTTCAGTAACTACCCTCTTAGTAGACAATACCTTGAACAATCGCACCTGAACTGGTTACACAACAATTTCTTTAACCCCTTGGGCTGAACTACATGCCATCTTTCAAACATTCTGAACTAGGACTCAATGGAGACCACAGTTTTAAACACATGTGGCATACTTATGAAAACACAAGTTAATACATACTTACGTATAATATTCAAAGTGACTTGAAATGTGCAACCATGAGTAAACTGAGCACAATTGCATATAGACCAAATTATAAAAAGTCTGCATTATACAGACTATCAAGAGACACTGCCTGAGCATGGTCAGCTTAATCATCATGAAATATCAACACAGGATTTGCTTCACTTGATTTATTAGTAAAGTTTTGGAATGCGTTGCCAATACAAAGAAACCTTTAAGGTAGCCTATACATTATTTACAATGGTAGAACACTTGTTTTACAATGTTACTTTTTAAGTTGTGTTGTAGAGTTTTTTAAGTGTATGCTTGAGAGCTTTGTGACAGAACCTCACAGAGCTTAAGAGTCTTTGCATCAATTCTTGAAGTTCCTTCAGCATGAAGTAAAGTATATCAGAAGATAAAACACAGCAGCACAAAGACAGGCTTCGATCAAGGATTCTTTCCTAAGGAATCTCTTTTTCTTTACAAAACACCATGGGGGTGGTGGTACTCTACAAAAATATAAAAACATAACTGTCTTTTCTTTAGAGTCCATCTCTAAATACTCAGATTTAAACAATAATTGACACACACATTTAATTGCTGTGTATTTACACACATTTTGACATGTTGTACTTTTGATGTTATTAAACTAAATTGAGTGAGAACACATTCTAAAGGCTCATTGTGCAACCACTAGAGTATAGTACTGTATAATATAATAACAAAAAAACGTTTGTCTGGTGTAAATGCCTGAACTTTGGTGTCAACACAGTACCCTGCATCTAGACTGATCACATTGAAAATGTTAGATTGTCTACTAATTAAACCAAATCAAACCAGATAGTGTCAATATAAATAGTGAATTTTAGAAATGAAATGTAAATGATTTCAGCCTATGTAAAGCATTTGTCTACATGTGAGGTTTTGTTATTGTAATATATTATAAATATACATGTAGGCTTTGATTTCTTGACTTAAGTGTAGTTGTATGTTCAAAACATTACATCTTAATATGTTTTGGTATGTACATGGCCATGAACTATTGCAAAAACCTAATACAACTTTTACAACTATTAAAAACTAATTTAATGAAATTTGTAATACTGTTCTGTACAAACACTAATATAGTGCAATATCAAAACTCCCATTTTAGACAAATACTCTGGCTGATAAAACATTAGTAAATCTGAAGATATAAAAAATATCTTCAGATTTGTCAATCAATTAGGTCAGGGAAATATTCTACCAAAGTTAATAATAAAATGTCGGTTATCAACATAAGTGGGTAAATATTAAGGAATGATTAAAACTTCATTGTGCGCTGATGTCAAACCACTCCTGAATCCTGTTGAAATTAGTTCCACACCTCTCTACAACTCCAACTTCTTCTGTTCATAAATCATAAACATAAAGGCATCCAAGGTGGCATTCTACTCTATAGGTGCTTTATGTTGTTTGTGGTCAGAATATAAATATATTAAAAAACACTCACGTGCATTAATACTTCTCCCATAATATGATTAAATATCTGTTGCAATATTTACTAAACATAATAATAAAAAACAGGAAATGCAGATGAACGAATATCTATGTATTTAGTAATACAACAAATGTTTTCTTTCAGAAAGTCATAAAGTGCACTTCAGATCATGTTTTAAAGTAAATCTCTCATGTTTTAAATATAAAATGAATAGACAAACATACTTAAATTAATACAAAAAAGGGTGGACAATGTAGAAACAATAAATTAATTTGTTAAATACATTGAATAACTTAATTTGGTCACATTTACACAATAAATATAACTTAAATTGACAATTTATAATGGGTGTACTTTCAGTATAATACAATTTGCGGTTATTCAGCTACTGGTTTTCTGTCAACTTCTAACTGCATTTAATGATTGTATTCTACTGAAAGTAGAATACAATAGATTCTATTCTATTTCAATGATAAGAATTATAGAAATTCTTATTAGATAGCATTGGATTGAGACTTAGGTGTACTTCCTAAAATGAACTAGAAAGCATCCTAACACTGGTACCAAAATATCCTTCGCAACTAACTGAACTGTAACAATTTCAAATTAAGATTTGTAAAAGGATCATTTCAACATGCTTACTTTCAGACACAGGAAAATACTGATGTTGTCTGATAAGATTCTGTAAAATCAACACCATAGTTATAAACTACAAACTTTTCTAGACTTCTTTGTCACAGCCTTTTCTGACAAACTGTCAAGGTTGCATAAGATTACTTGGTCTTCTTGGTAATATTGTACAAAACAATCAACACAATACACAGGTGTAAATTAATTAACAAACAGTAGCAGATGGCACCTAATTGAAAAAGGCAAGTATGAATTAACCAAGTATAATAACAATGCATTTCTTCAAAGCGAACGGCACACGTAAGAATTTCTGAACAGTATTTTGGTTTGCCTTAGATGCCACTATTTGTTTTTGGTACATTAAAACAGACAACATACCACTGCAGCATGGGTTTGATTCTTTCCGATTACATATATGCTATCTCAGAGCAACAACCTGATGTTTCTTGACCTATTTTTTTCGACTTGATACCAGTCTGTATACTTCCTGTCTGCTACTTTGTGTGGGCACTCATACCAGTGTCTGATAAAGGTTGCCGCATCTAGACCCATATCCAAGCCCTGCCGCTGAATCACCTACGATGGTGCTATGAACAAGTAGATGTGAGTCTCTTCATTCCTCTTCTCTGCGCCAAATTTGAACACTGTACTGGCTCAAGCTTTGGTGCTAAAGGTGAACGATTCAAAGCCAAGTATGTTGCAGCCATTGCTCCCTAGGATAGAGAAAACATTTCTTAAATTATACAACTTCTGGAAAAGGACCCATTGGTAAAATTGCTTACTCTATTCTAAAACTGCCTATTTAGGTGGCTAAGAGAGTGACATATTTGAAATGTTGAGCTGATTTCCACGGACATTTGCTGACACATAAATATTCAAAATGTGTACATGTAATGTCAGGTGTGTACATGGGGTGGCAGTAGAATGACAGTGAATACAAAAAATGCACTTCTTCAGGTGAACGCTTCAGTCTGCTAATTGGACAAAGTTGCTTGTGATGCTAACACTAACGACAAAGTAAGCTAACATTCAAACCGCTGGGCTTAAGTGGAACAATGTGGTCTGTCCGGAGTGCAAAGATTCAAACATTCTGGGAGCAAGAAGATGCCTCTCTCAATATGCCAGGCTTTGTGTTTTACCTTCACAAGCTGAACATTGTGTCTTATAAGCTGACTCTGAGACAGCTGTTCCCTGTTGACGATCCACTGGTGTCTGAGAACCTGGGGGGCCGTCAGTCTTTGGTGTGGATCCACATGGAGCATCTTAGTGACTATGTCCTATTTGAAACCAATAGGGAAATATCCAGGTTAGGACCTGTATGAAATGCAGGATTGCAGCCCAACAATGTCTGCAGCATAACCCAAAAATACAGCCTCTCAAAACAAACAGATTTGTGGAGTCAATGGACAATTTTAAACCCAGAGACGGTCCTCAGGGGTCATTCTTTGGTCCAGACCTCCAATTTAATTGCAGACTGTTATGGAAAACAACTGTTTGTGAATTACAATTATTCATCAAGTTCTATACTGTTGTGTCGTCAACGAAGCCCAAGTAACAGTACCTTGGCAGCTTCAGAAACAGCATCCCAGTTTCCTCCGCTGAGGGCATACTTCCCACTTCCAATGCGAGCCAGTATTTCCTCCGGAGTGTCATCGGGACCATTGGCAAACGGAGTGAACCTGTAAAGTGTGAAGAAGAGCCTGAGAATTAAATACGTTGAGATTCCCTGTTGCAGAAGTACAAAGGGTTTGGTTAGTTTGCGTTCATTTTAGTATCAATCTAAACGGACGTTTGTGAGGTGCTATTTTTTCATCCAGTTCTACAATACCTTGAATGAACTATATTTAGAAAGAATTAAGCTTTTTTTCTAATGACCTGGTTACAGAGATTTAAAACCTGAGCCACGGGCTGGAACATTAAATTGTCTGGGCAGGTCCTGAGAGATTTGACATTGTGCAGAGTACAATTACACTGACTCTACCACAGATTTGACCTCAGCTTAATCCCTCTTCCACAGCCCCTCATACATCCCCAAAATGAGTCTTTTAATCAGTGGTAGCCAGGAGACTTACAGCAGACCAGAGCAAATGTTCTATCAATTTCCCCCACAGAATGAATTGTTCATTATTTGTAAGGTACAACCACTTTTCTAGCTAAGGTAAACTGCCCTTTAAAAGGGTGTTGGAGTCTCAATTATCTTTCACAAAGTATAACAAGGGCAAAGGGAAACTTGAATATGAAAACCAGCCAAGGCAGATGTACCCTGCAAGCATAGTGTACAGCAGAATCCCCAAACTCCAGATGTCACAAGCAGCGTCATAGCCCTGCTTCTTCAGGACCTATAAAAGATGAGGAGAATCTGTATCATATTAAAATATAGGGATCTAATTTAAATAATTAGCAGTTGATCAGATGTCGCCTTACTTCTGGAGCCACAAAGTTTGCAGTGTAACAGGGCGTCATCAGGAGACCATTTTCTGCCCTTAACTGTTTCGCGAATCCAAAGTCGCATATTCGGATTGATTCTGGATCTCCCGTTTCATCCACATAAAGGATGTTGCTTGGTTTCAGATCTCGATGTACGACCTATGAAATCAATAATTTGCCAATATTAACATCAAATAGGCAGAACTCTTTTCTGTTAAAAAGAGCCAATTGTGACTGGTACTGACCCCCTGTGAGTGGAGGTACTCCACTGTCTTGGTAATGGTACAGAGGACAGCTGAGGCTTCTCGCTCAGAGAAACATTTCTGATGGAGGATTCTGTCCAGCAGCTCTCCACCTCTCATCAACTCCATCACAAGGTACACGCACTTCCCATCGTCATAGACCTAGGTGCCAAAAAGACAGTTACCAATGCAATATAATAAAGATATAATAGACAGAGGACACAAACAAAAAAATCTGATGATCGGTGAAAATTCGGGTGACAAACTCAAAGGGTTTTCTGGCCATTTGGAGGGCTTTTGGCAGGCGCGTATGCACGTTTGTGACGCTCAGAGCATGGTTACGTACGTCTTTAAGCGTGATGATGTTTGGATGCTGCCCATATCTCAACAGAATCTCTATTTCCTCCGACGGATCTTTCTTTGCTCTGTCGATGATCTGAAAAAGACACCCCCTCTATATGTATTATATACAAGAACAATTGATATATTATTTATAAATCAGTTTGGTGCTCAGTCATGATAAAATGTGTGACACAAAGTACTTTCTGCACAAAATACATAATTACTGTCGCTGCATAAATCATCCTGAGGCAGCCTATAGTTGAAAGGCTCATTGTTGTTCCAGTATTGAGGTAAGTAAAATGTGTAAACAGTACATCACAAAGTAATTAAAGGTGATACATCCGTCTAGACTCCTTGTACTGACCATAAAATCTCCTGGCTGTGTATGATGTCGTGTTCTGCAACTGATGGGCCATGAAAATAATTTCCCTCTCTAAGAATGATAAAGCAGCAATAAAAACATTCCCCTTGAAAAGTCAAACTATATGGTTCACTCACTTTGACAGCATAATCAACACTGGTGATTTTGTGGGTGCATCGTTTGCAGACAGAGTACGCTCCCAGACCCACATCCTCCTTTATCTCATACCCGTCAGAGAAATGGATGTTAGTCCCGTGGAGTTGCTGAAATGACAAATATGTCCAGTCATCATAAATATGCTTAAGCATATTTTACATAAAAGCCTCTGGTCATATTCGTGCTCAAGTAAGCCTGTCATCTGACCTTACTCTTCGATCATGTTATAATCCTGCTTAGAGAATCCATCAGTCCTTCTATAATCCTCAAACATTTCCAGGGGAAGCCTATTTCATATGCAAAACACAGCACACTGGTATTCAAAACAGCTCTAGCATAGCTATCAAATTATTCCCCTAGTAAGAACTGTCCTTGAACCACATTCTATAGGAACAGTGTCTCTGCGAGAGTGAATTCCTGTGGCATTTCTTACTGTTGCTCTTCTGATGCAGGCATCTCCTCAGATTGAAGGATTCTTTCTTTTCTACTGTATGTCATTCCACAGCCAACACCAAGAAATGTGCAAAACAATGTGTGCACTGGGGTCACTGTCAATCTGACAGCCACCTTGGTCCCCTGTGGTACATTCCACGCCGGACGTTGTTGACAACCTTGACGGGTGACCTCATCTCATGCATATTCATCAACACTGCAGCAGTTTCTAATCTCACTCGTTCACCACAAGGGAAAGAAGCCGAGTGGATCTCGGCACCGGTGAAGCAGTGGATCAAAACGTTCTCAGAGCATTGCTACTGCAGAGCGCATGCACGCACACACACACACACACACACACACACACACACACACACACACACACACACACACACACACACACACACACACCCATGATGTCACCCAGGGAACTGTGTTCCAAATCAATATGCTTCCTGAGGGCGCTGGGTGGCCTCTGGTGAGTAGAGGCAGCTTCAGTGAAATGCTCAGTCAGGTATGAACCATCTGGCAGAATCAATTCTGGTGGTTGTGTAAGTGGGTCTGTATTTTGTGCTGTAGGACACATTAGAAGCCCTCTCTAGAGCTATGGCCAATTTGTGTGTTGCCTGGAAGTAGAGGGTCACCTCTACCTTATAGGTAACTCTCCAAATAAAATACATTGTGTTTGTGAGAATACAGATTCCTCAAATGTTTGTGCTGTGCAACACGTTAGCTTTATTTTCCAGTAACAGCACAACATACATACATAGGACACGGATCTAAAAGGGCGTCAGCTTTTGTTCATCTCATCTCCCTGAAGCCACTACTTTTCATGTAACGTATGTGCCCAATGTGAAAGCAAGGGGAAGGTGGCAAAAGGTAATGAATCATATACATAAATGAAACCAAGGTCATTTAATGTAAAACATGACACATATAAGTATTTATTTTTTAGAAAGTAACATTGACTTATTTTGATGTTTGATGGTGGGGGTTTCTTTTATCAACACTGTTGGATAACTGTAAGGTACCAAAAGTGATTACCTTAATGTATTCTGATGCCATAACATCCCCAGACAGTTCCTTCTTGATATTTTCATGTTAGTCATTTAGCGGGCACTGTTATCCGCAGCAACTAACAACAGCAGTTGGAATTAACGTCCTTGCCCAAGAACAAAGCGACTGCCCTTTGGGTTACTTATCAGACTCTCTAACTGCTAATCTATATGCTACACTGATATCATATTTATTTATTCTTCCTTTATACAGAAATGATAAAATAGCACTGATATCCCCATGACATCAAGGTTCTATTTGAATAAAGAATGTTTTATAACGGAGCTATATAATGGCGATGATTGGTCCTTACTATCTAGCGTTTCGTTCTTACTTGCACAATTGGGTTGACAGTTGAGTTTTGCCGTGTTTCAGCAATGGCCTTCTCCTGGTCAAGATTAGTCGCCACGAAGCTGAAACCTCTGAAGAGCTGGTGTGTGTTGGCACTGGGAGGGATGCCGGGCGAGTCTGGTGGAAGAAGAAGACAGTCCTGACAATGTAATATCTCCTACTGGGTCTGACAAGAGACAGACATGGGAATTGGGACATTCTAGCAACTGGCAATACCTACAGCAGGTCAGCTAACTGAATGTCCGTTACTAAGAATAGCCTTTTTGAGTTGGTCATTCCCATTGTCCTGTAGATATGAAGCCAAGAGTGTCTTGCTGACAGAAAACTTCCCAGCTCAGATGTCTGTACACACAGCTAATATAGGAGACTAAATACTTTCGTAGTACATTTACTTTCCACATGATTAAGGCTATGGTTATGGTTAATAATGAATAATGATAATTTCAGAGGATATAACATTATGGGTGAGTTATTTTTGTGGATATAAAAAGGGCTTATTTGCTAGTGGCCAACCGATGGCAGTGTGAGCGGGGAACCCAGATTTATAAAATATAATTGATAATGTGATAAATAGCAGTAATGAAAATGTGAAGATAAAAGCATCAGGCACACACACAAACACATTCACACACCAACGAGATGAACCTCACCTACAATGACTAATCACCTGTTGGTGTGCGAGAGGTGAATTCAGGGTCAAAGTGGAACGTGTCTTCTGGCCTGCCCACTGCTGGCTTGAATGGAGGTTTGATCTCTCTTCTATACAGTTTCTGTGGTTTCATAATTTAGTGGAGAGGGAAAGGAAACATTTATAGATTTTCCATGTAGTATTTGAGCTGCATTTGCTCACTGCTGATTTAGAACATATATTTCTGTTTCATCTGTTTGTGTATCAAACCACAAACCACAATAATATAAAAAACACATTTTAACCAAAGTAATGAACCAAAAATGTGCCTTTTAAAAACAGTAAACTCTCAACTGTCGTTTAGTTATTAGGATGACTTCAGCTAAAATGATTCAAATGTAAGCTCAGAAAAATGACTTTGCCATTAGCCGCCCTACAGATACAGAGTTCTAATACAGTCAGACACAGTATATGTTATCTACCCATGTTCAGAGCGCGGAACCCACTGAGCCTGAATCAGATTCAAAGTTGTGCAGTGTGATTCAACACTCACTTGTTATGGAAACTAACCCATTATACCCCAGTATTGCATCCACATCATGCTGCTGAGCCCACCATCTTACTGGAAAGTATGGCAATTAAATTGAAATCCTCGGAAGGAGGTACCTCCAAGCAAAGGGAGGTCATGGTTGCCTTTAGTGATGTCCAGTAAAAGTTATTATGAACTTCATACTCACATTCCAATCTATATTTGCAAAGAAATGATGCCTTTTGATCTCCTCCACCCCATCTGGTCCAGCACCTAACAATAAAATACACCAAAACACTGAGATGGAACACTTTTCTACATGGGTTCAGGCTGTACAGGCTCTACGTTCAATCGCAGCACAGACCAGCCAGCTTCCATAAGGGAAATGACAGGGTAGGCAGTATCAGTGCTTTGCATTCTGCTCCACAACCCTTAAGACGAGCTAAAATTTCAATTTCCAATGTAAACATTTGATAAATGAAAAAAGGGTGGCATGACGCCATCGCCTGCCAAATGAATTATAGACTTGTCCATGTGAAATGATTCTTCACTTTAATGTTCTTGACTACTTACCTAATCTATTGGTAGGATTTCTTTTGAAGAGAGCCCTAATTAAACTTTGCACCTCTGGGCTTAAGAATTGTGGCATGCCAAGTTTCGCCCTAAAAAGCAGAATGGGAGTAGTTAGTTAATAAGAAGTATACCAATGTTTTATATACTGTACATTGGCCATTCAAATTGTCAGTATTAAATCTTACTTGAGTATCAAGGCCATTGTTTCTTTACGGTCTTTGCCTTGAAATGGTAGAGATCCTGTCAGCATTTCAAACTAAAAACGGAGGAAAACAACATCATATTGACAGTTTCTGTGGAAAATACGTAATTTGCTTAAAATAGCTAAGATTTATGGACGTTTTTGAATCAGAAAAACAGTCACTATCACCTAGTATCACATCTCAACTTCCTCCCTGGACATATTTCAAATCACTTTCCTTTAGCATACCAAAAACCGAAAGGCTAAAGCACTGACTGTTTAAAGCATGCATTGATTCTTGTCCCTGTCATTACATAACCCTTTATATAACATCAATCTACAGTAACTGAGGGCAAATACACATTCAGGCAGCAATGCAAAAATAGCACACTTGAAACCAACATTAGTTGTTAGTTGTCATAGCACAGAGCTTTCTGAGAGAACTTTTATATGGAAATACTCATAAAAATATACTCAAAAGCAATAGTAACTTGCATGTAGGAAGTAAAATACATGAGTAATAATAATAAATACCACTACTAAGTCTGCCCAGATCAACTCTCTGTTTGCTGACCTTCACTAGCTTCCTGTCCTTCAAAGAAATTGACTTTAAAACGATCCTATTAGTCTACAAAGCCCTCAAACACGCCTGTCCACCTAAGAGATTCACTCTCCCCCACGTACATCCACACCCCAATGCCAAACTGCTCACTGAACCAAGAACCGGCCTCTGAACAATCGGGGGGGGGGGGTGCTGCCTGTTCTCTCTGTTGGGCCATATCTTTGGAACTCCCTCTCTGACAGATGGTTGTGGGCGTTAAAGCAGACCTACAGACACATATTTTCATCTGCCTACTCGTCCCTTTAAACAAACTCTTTCCCTGTCTGACAAACTCACTATTCCACGACATGACATTGGCGAATACCAATGTCCAGTTACAACGCAAGCTCTTCCATTACAGCAGAGCCAGGTTACACCAGTGCAGGTGTTGGGATTTTGGAGAGTGTAAGCGGAGCGTGCCTGTTTACATCTTGTCCCTTAAGGGATACAGATGACAAGGATTGCATTGATCCCGGGTTTAAGGTGATGCTAACGCACAGAGCTAAGAAAGCATTAGGGAGGCATAAAGAAACTCCTTTGTTCTTTCGACTCACTGGAGTAAGGCGTCGACGTAGGGATTAGTATGACTGTAACAGGCCTGCCCAAACATCCTTCATCATTTAATTTAAAAGGATCCAAGGGACGTCTCTGCAGTGTCATGCAAGAGTACCATAGTACCACCAAACCTGTATGCAGGGACAGTCTTTTCTAACGTGATACTTTACTGACCGACTACAGGTTGAATGTGTGTAGTGGCCTGGTCATAGGGCTACGTTCGCCGTAACACAGCCCGTGGAGGTCGTGTTGCTGCAACACCGCAGCCAGCCAGTAGGAACGGTGCGCGTGGAAAAACGACACTGCACGCTGGAAAGGAAACGTACAGAGGCGCATACCATAAGGACACCGAACGACCACCAGTCAGCACTCTGGGTGTGGCCTCTCCGGTTGACCACCTCGGGAGCCATGTACTCTATCGTCCCGCAGAAGGAGTATGCTCGCTTGTCATGGTCTATCGCCTCTTTGCTCAGCCCGAAATCTACCAGGGAAAATAACAACAAGGGGCTCAATGGAATTCATGGAGAGAGGAGACTATATCTGTTCACACGGTCTTTTACTATTACAACTACTGCTACTACATTTTCAAGTCTTTAGTCACCTGTTATCTTGATGTGGCCCTCCTCGTCAAGAAGAATACTGTAGAGAGAAGGAATGTGACATCAATATATCTGAAGAACAGGAACAAGGTTTTTAAACCATTCACACCACTGCAGACCTGCCCATTTCTTAAGTTTTCGTTTGTTAGAAGAATTGAATGGGTGCGCAGCACACAGACGCCACAGGCTTATTGTCATCAATCAACAGTGAAGCTGGGAATAGCTCACTCTTCAAAAAGAAAGATAAAGCAGAGTCACTGGCACCTGGAAAGAGACCTTCATCAGTCACTTATTTCCTGGCTGAGTGAGAGCACCTCATTTATTTCCCTCCTTCAGATTCCCCCGAGATCAAATTGAGTAGTCCCGCATTCCACAATGCAAATGTGGAAAATTGGAGCTTAATGAAAAAGTGGACACTTCACATATCAAGGGGCCCAACTGTGTGTTTGACCGCTGGATGAGACATGAAACGTTTCAGTCAAGTGATAAAGCCTGCTGATAGCCCTGATAGACTTAACAGGGGGAGCTGTCCATGGAAAAGATGCAGAACAGACACTGCCCTGATTGCACCAGAAATCTGGAGTTGTTTTGCAAGACACATCACGGTACAGAAATTCTACTGATTTTGGTGCTACAGCAATCCAGTTTAGTTAGGTGCTTGGATGGACTCAACCAGAAAATGTATAACTGCCCCAGACAGACATATTCGTTGTGTCATTACAAATGGTATACAAATGCTAAAAAGAATTGTAGGCAATGTTCTCTTTGAATGTGGTAGTGGTCTATGACACAATTCAGTAGAACATATACAGTCAGAGAGGCTCAGAGTGTGTACAAGAGTCTTACTTTTCTGGTTTGAGATCTCTGTAGATGATACCCAGACTGTGAAGGTGATCTAAGGCCAAAGCAAGCTCAGCCAGATAGAACTTCACATCCTCTTCAGTAAACATCACCTGTAGATGGAGAATATAACACCTGGTAGTTGCCAAATAGTAATGTGACTGTGAACATAAAAATGTTTTGAGACACATAAAATTAATGCACAGCTTTCCCTACATTTACAATGCCAGGTAGCCCAAGCACAAAAAGAGCCCAATCCAGAGATATTGAGAACTACTGAAACTCATTAGCTTGGTCACAATCCCAACTGCTTGGAAACTCACCCACTGAGAGCATGGATGGTTGACTTCTCGCTGTTCACTACAGGGCTAATTTTATCCACAGTAAAATGTATTTGGCTCCCAAATAGAATCTGTGCAGGGAATAAACACTGCAGTGCCAAGGAGAAAATTGAATTGCAGTGAAAGTAAGAAGATTAGGGCATCTGCTAGACACTCCAGATCAGTGATTTCAAGACCAGCAGTAATTAATTCACATCTCAATTCCCACATGTCATTCTGCCCAGTAGAATAAATAAATATTCAAAGACGCATTTGATTCCAGTTTTTATTATATACACGATACTTGGTAGCAGTCATGATGACACACTGCAAAAGAGTTTTATCAGGACGCCTGGCTGAAGGAAGGAATGCATTTATAAAGTTGGCGTTCCATTAATCAGATGGAAGGCTGGTTTCATTCTGCAATAATAATCTAGATCTCCATCAACTCAATTATTTCTACAAACAAACCTCCACTCAGATGCCCCAGCAATGTATAATCTAATCCAGGAGGGCCACACCCCATTCCGACGATTATTGGCTTGTTGGTTAGCTTATCCAGTGTACCAATGGGCATTAATAAAGCAGACCGAAACTAAAATAAAGAAAATGCTTGTTTTTCTCAATTCAATCAACACAGTTATCGTTTATTAAATCACCATCCCAGTAGTCCAGGGCATGGATGCAGAGGAAATAAATCAAGGGAAAGGAGGAGATATTGCAGTGTGACTGACGGGAACTCAGTTTGTTTCTGTGATGAAGTCTGGTCCGCTGGATCCAACAGGCAATTCATTTGAGCAGAAAAGCATGAGCCACGTTTTGCATTAATCAATGTCAAGATTAAAGGCCTGGCAGGGCAATAAATCCAGGAAACGAGCAGTTGTTTGTATTGAAAGCCCATGCTGGACAGTACACACAAGTCATTTTGTCTGTGGTTAATTGAAAGTCCAGAACTAAAGATATAGCCGGAGGAAATAAACCCAGGCTTGTCATTGGAAGTTAGCACTTGAAAACACAAGCAGTTCTTATAGCCAAAGTATATCTTTCAACTCAATGTTAGCTTCATACGGACATTCACAAATGCTAAAGAGGGGAACACTAAATCTTACATCAATTAGGTTGGAACATTTCTCATATATGTACAGCACAGAACTGTTGGAGAGTACATTTCATTATAAAGCCGGTATTATTCGTTGTGTGGTAAGGCCCAATCATCCTCCCGTTCATTATTAAACACACTCTGGTCAAGCTATTGTTGACAGTCTTCAGCTATTCCTAAGAGGGTACTCTCAGTGGTGGGGTGTTGCTACACACCGATTGAATCGATGTGAACAGACCTATTTTAAGTTGCTGCATGAGTCTGTAATTGTTTTAGGGGAAGCAGGCTGATGTAACATCGACTCGGCTCAAGCTCTGAAATCATATCACAGCGAGGGCAACTCTGGCCGAGAGACGTTAATAGGTTGATAATAAGTGCACAGTGATGGCCAAGTTAAATCACAGTTAGAAGGTTCAGTGGTTTGCCAGTGGCACTGCACTGAATATATGGAACAATTGGTCATACATACAGCAGGGCTAGATCAAAAGTAAGTTTTTCCTTTGTTAGACAAACTGCTCTTGGAGAGCTATTTTTATAAAGCAAATTGAGAAAAAATATTGCACTTGTTGAATCAAAGCACGGTGGAAATCCAAATTCTTTGAAAACATTTTCAAAGACAATTGGAGATGGATGGTGTTGTTGGATTGAGACGGGCAGTGAAGTGTTAGCACACATTCAAAACCACTCAGAAGGGAAGGTCGTCCACACTCCCCCACGGCGCAGCACATGCAGAAGGACCTGGTTTTGCCAAGAAGCCCGGACGCGTCTCCCTAAAAAACTGCCTTTCACCCGTATAACACCACAGTAGGCGTAGTTTGTCCTGGGTATACCTTTAAATAGATGTGACAGTACTGGTGTGTTTGATGGTTTTTGTTTTGAGTCACCAAACCATTTTGACCAGCCAAACAAGGAGTTGAAATAGAGCTGGCTCAGGAACAACTTCTGTATGGAATATATCTGTTCAACACCCGGTCACATATGCTCACTTTCATTCAAGTTACAAACCAGTAGAACATAGATCCCTAGACAAGTGCCACAAACTGGAAGGATATTTAGAGGTTCTGCTAGTGTGAAGTGATTGTGCGAACCTGATATTTTAAATCAACATGCTGTTATGAATAAGATATGTACTGACTAATTCACTAAATGCATTCATACTAGGCAATGCCATGACATCACGAAACGACGACTGACCTCTTTAGAAAGCCTTGTGAAAAGGTCTCCCCCCCGGAGGAAGTCCAGAATCAGATACAGCTTCCCCTCAGTCTGAAATGCTGGGTCACGGAAAAGAATAACAATGGTCACTCAAAATAAATTCATTGTTCTGCAATAAAACAAACCCTAAATGCGAGTTTTGTGAGAGCTTGTATCACTGCTAGGCACGCATGTCAAGGGAGTACTTTATTTTCAGGTGTCACTTTAAGATACAAATGTACATTGAAAAACAGATATGGTCTCCTCTTGAACGCCTGTTATCTGGTATATTAAATGTATCTGTTTGCCTGGAGCCACGGCGGCATCACCCGGAGCATGCTAACAAACAAGCCAGAGAGGCTCTTTGAGACTGAGTGATGCTTCTGCCGTCTGAAGGGATGGAGAACGTCCTGTACATAATTTTGAGCGATGGGCCAAACATTGTGAAATGCTTTGATAGTTATTCAATGTAAGAACATACTGCTTTTGAGATTACAATGTGACTGAGAAAGGACACTATGGTCACCGTTATTATGTGCGATTCAGTGTTTGATGTATGCCTTGTGCGCCTGGGCAGAACCGAGGTCGGGAATATGACAAAGACTGGAATTAGAAAATCAGCTCACCGTAATGAAGTTTGACTATGAAGGGATGGTTCACTTCAGCCAGAATATCTCTCTCCATTTTGGACCGAACCCGATCCCGGACTGAAAATGACAAATCTTATTAAAAAAATAGTGTTATGAAGTAAGATATTCATTGTACTGAATATATGTGGTCAAAAGCAACAGAGTTGGGACTCTAAATGGAAACCTTCAAAACTTTAAACCATGAAAATCTAGTAAGACATTTCTCTCACTAATCAGTTGCTTATCTGGTCCCTGTAGTGGGAACATTGTAGAAACGGAGCTCTGCAATAATTTGCATTATCCCCATCTATCTGCACTGCTTTAGCCTTACTCTAAGCCTCCTTTGTCACCTGGGAAATTAAGGTCACCTATTTTCTAATCAATTATTCAGTCTCAAAATCCTTAGACCTGGAACCTCCACTCAAAGCACCTGTGCTGCAATGCAGAATATTCTGCCAGCTTCCTCTCTCATTGGCTTTTTGCTTTGCAGCAGACTTCTGTAGCTTCAGCTGTGTTTTGTACCTACTCCTGGGACAGAACCAAACTGTGCATTGCATTTCAGTGTAGGAAATGTTGAATGTTTTTACACAGATACAACCGTTGATTATTTATACAGGTACAAACTCATTTATTATGCCAGAAAACTGGTTGGTTATTCTGTGTCATTAACTTGATTTTCTTCTTTTTGGTTATCTTTTTGTTCTTGATTATTGTCTGTTACTACATTGTCAGGAGCAGGAAACACAAGCATTTTGCTACAACATCCTACATTCCCAACTTCTAATCTGTGCATGCCACAAACACCAACTGTCTTATAGTTACTTCAATCAAGTCTGATCATGCCTGTTCAATTCAGTAACAATGCAGTCCACGCCAAAACAAGCTGATCTCAAAACCCCTCTAGAGTATCTCACTAGGACATTTGCCAATACAAAAAGAAACTGACGTTATAGAATGAGAACCTTTTAGCGTTGCTTTTTTCAACACTTTCATGGCATAAAGCTGGCCTCTGTCAGAGCCTTTGATTTTCCTCACCAGGAACACCTATGGACGAGATTGACATTAAGTGTCACAAAGGCATACCACACATTCAGTTTGCCTTAGTCATAACATACTGTAGATCTGAACACACTATCACAGGTGTATGGTTACCTTTCCATAGGAGCCTTGGCCTAGCACCTTCAGCAGTTCAAACTGGGAAGGGTCTGCCTTTTCAAAGCCCTCTTTGGTGTGCTGGCTGATGTCGATCTCTTTCAAGATGCCATCGTCCTGCAGGAAAACAGATGGCCCTCATATCAAATCAATCATGTGATTACAGGGCGCAAAACCATAATGTTCCAGACACAGGGGAAAAGCCGGAGAGAGAGGGATTTAGACAGATGTCCAACCTGGGGAAGTTGCAATTTCATGGCCAACGAGACTACTCAACATAATCAAGAGATTGCACAGCGAGCGTCTAGAGCAAACCAGTATCCCCCAGAGGAAACTCTTCATGGGTATTAAAACCCTGAAGGACTAAACATTTTCATAACACTATCTGCTCATAGCGTTCTAAGTCGTGACACTTCATGTCAGCGAGTGGGTGAATTCATGTTTCGCTCACATATTTGCTAATTGTTGAAGTGCTTAGAAAGGAACCTTTTGGAACAAAACGCAAGAGATGAAGGTGCTCAAACTTTTGGACTGCTCAACTGTGGACTGCATCAATAGAAACGGCTACCTTACAAACAAGGTGACATTTTATAATGTCTTAAAAAACAGACTCCCAAACATATACCCATACTGGCATATTCACATATGTTTAAACTTAGCACTCGCTTCTTGTGATGCAGGTTTTGTGTTGTGCCTGCCATTGGCTGAGGAACATGCAGTTAAACAGAAGCTGAGGGTCAGGGCTTGAGAAAGCCCACTGCAAAAGAGACATACATGGAGATTGTTGTTGTGCGAGATTCCACTGGCAACATGTAACACCATGAAAGACACATCAGCCACAGTATTCCAGGAGACCATATGTGCATTTGGGAAAAAGTATCAGGTAGCTTGTGCCAAATAGGTCCACTTTGAGCACCATAATCCTTCAATTCTTGGGCATTTATGTCTGGCAGGTCTCGGTCTATGCACTTCTAAAATATATGGAAGGTTTCCTTCAAATAAGGTGTTCTGTCAAAATGTGATCCAAGACATAGTTCATCCAAATAATAAAATGACAGATAAGTGTTTTCCCCAGTAAAAAGGCTACAGACAAAGTTAAACAGGAATCCAGGCTGTGGTTTAACCTTCCTTACAGCGAACACTACTCGTTCTTTTAGCCATCAAGCCTCGGTAGCAAACCATAAAAGAGACAAAGCTATACTTCTAACTATTTAATTCAGACTTTCTCCGACTAATGGACAGAGTTAAAACAGTTCATTTAGGAGAACACTCTCAATCCCATTGCTAGTAAGACTTAACGCCATTATTTTTTCCTTCTTCAATTGTTTTCAATCTAAAAAAATATCCCTGTCCTTTTCATAAATGAAAATGAACTGGAGCACACACAGAAAGGTACTTTGACCTATCATAAGTCCTTATTGGAGGGTTATCAACTCTCTGTATATTTTACTACTGGTCTGCAAGTATGAAGGATAAGGATTGCAACCTTCTGAGAAGTCAGTTTTTAGTCATAATCTTATCCTACATATTTGTTTAAAGAATTTAAACAATGGCTAAAGAAAAATAATCAATAAAATATAGGTATTATTATATTACTCTGGCCACTGTGTACTACAGCGATTTGCCAGAGAAACAGCCAAGTCAATTATGTTCCTGAATATCAAGGAAGATTACTAAGCCATGTTTTGCATGACTGGAGTTATTTGCCTGGCTGTAGAGAGAGGTTGAAGCAGGCACTCTGGCTATAATGCTATCTCCATGGCCTCTAACGTGCCGACAAGTGTGTTAGCCTTGCCCCTGACCGTAGCTGATTGATCCAGATTCTTCTACGCCGAAAATGCTGAGGGCCTGGTTACACAGACTTATCTCACTCACTGCAAAATAAACAGGAGCATTACAAAACTGTTACATAACCCGTCACATATAATGTAATGTTGAAATAAAATGTACGCTTTGAAATGTAATATATGCATATATATATAAAAACATAATAAAATACTTTAAACTTTCCCAATTTTGTGATTCTCTAATTGAAGAACTAGTCTTATTGCAGCTCCAACCAATGGGCTCAGGAGGGTATAAGATCAGGTCATGCACTGTCTAATTTATGCCCATCCATGCCGTGCTTCCATGAACAATCACATCACATATCAATACGCTGAATGAACCAAATAGGTTTTGTTATAGTGCTTGTCCCTCATTTTATTACACTGGAATGTCACTTTATTAGACTAAGTGATTTGATGATGTTGAAATATTGACTTGAAATGGGCCTGGAATCGCAGAGGCAACACTTACTGTTCTCTTTTCAGATGTGCGTTAACTGTCTTGGCCATAAAATCTATAGTTTTTAAGCCGTCTGAAAATGTCAGAGACATTAACATGCCTTAGTCCCCCAAGTCAGAACATCCTTTAAGATGCCAATAGAAAACAATCTGATAGGATATGGCATCATGTTCTGGAACCACACTGTATGATTATATGTCATGGGATAACAGTCACATTCAACATGCCATGGACTTTACTGGACAGATGTTGAGTGGTAATTGGCCAGCAATGCATTAGCCAAAATTGGGATCGGTCCAATCACAATATCAGATTCCATATCTGAACATTTTACCGTCTGGTTATTCACTCAGACTGACATGCTGACGGTCGGACCAGCACGTGATAGCAAACCCATGTGTCACCCCCACCCCTGTACGGTTCTGAGTTTCCTTTTTGGGGGCGGGGTGTCACTACTGCATTCCTTGCTCATTGCCTATGGGGACGGCTCTCAACAGTATTACAGTGTGATGTTATTAAGGGTAGTAGCAGAATCAGGATCGTGTGATGGCAGTGACCCAAGAGGAGCAAAACCTAATGCCAAGACATTGTATGTACACTCGCATAGATCACCAATAAATGTACACGTGACATTTTCTGGACAAAAAGGACTGATGGGAATGATCCTGCCATGGTTTGACTATTGTCCTATTGTGTTTACATCATGGTGGCGTAGGCTAAGAATGACAGCCATGAGCAAATAACAATTTTCAAAACACAGACTAGGTTCTCTACCAATTGTTTTCCATTGGCTCTTTCGTAGTGATTTTACCCACACCCTAGTGACGTGGGAGCCCTAGGAGGAGGAAGACAAAGGTGGAGGAGAAGGGTGGAGAGGCAGCCAAAGGGCACCCATTCCCACCAAATCGCCACCGAGTGTCGGCCCCCAGAGACGATGCAGCCACCCCAGGAGAGCGCTTTATTTCCTTTGGGGGATTTTTCCCATCTCCACCTCTACCACTTTCTTTAAGTAAACACCCCCAGGGCCCAAAACACTTTGGACCGTATCTGTTACGTGTCTTTCCCACTTACATATTCAAAAACCAATGTGTCAAGAATGATTTTGGCAAGTGCACTAGAAAAGAAATGCAAATAAATGAAACAATGCAAAAAATACATAAATACCTACAGTGCATATGAAAATATGTTAAGTGTGAGTCCCTTTGGGACAGGGCGCTTTCAATGTTTTCTGAACTTCTGAAAGTAAAACACTAACAGGGTCAACAGTGAACAAAGACTGTAGATGTTTGTAATTAGTAATGATTCCTTGAACAAACAGTGATGTACCACAGAAAATAGTATTCCATCTAATGAAACTAGTTTATGCTTCTGTTTTGTTTTCCAAAAGCAGGACTATAAATTTATTTGAAGAATTAGTGGCTTCATAATCCTGAAGATCAAATGCACCTAAAATCTCTTTGAAAAATAGAACATAAAAACACAAAATACTACTATAATCAGAAAGACTGAGCAAGAAATTGACCTAGCTCCACACAACAGTGTTTCACACAGATTGAAACATCTACCTGTTAGGGGAGTCTACAGGGTAGCTCTTTACAGTAATCAATCTGTTGTTGGATCACACATTTTGCAAAGACACCTCAGATCTGATTATCACCATCGTAATAATTAATAACCACTGTCCAAATTACTCCTTGCCAATTAACATAGACGACAGTGAGACATGGGTTCTTTATCCTGAATACCAGATTTTGGAATCTGGGTCACCAGCTGTTGATGGTGGGCATTTCAAGATAATCTCTTTGATTAGAAAAGGTAAACCTGTCAAAATGGCTCAATCCATCGGCTCAAGTAGGATTTCCACACGGGGAAAAAAAGTATCTGTTAAATTCAATTGTTCGATCAATTCAGTTATTAGACCTTATAAGTCATGGTCATGCAGGTTAGTGGTAGTTTGGTAGCAAAGTCAACTTGGAAACAACTGCCAGTTTGCTAAATCAAATCATTACCATATCTTCAGCACATCCTTTTTATGCAGGTTGGCCATAATGCAGATAAATACCTATCTGAAAAAAGTATTTGCATTATTTCTATTCCGCACAATTAATACTGATGGCGGATCCTCCTATTCTGAAGAAGTCTGTCTGGCACTTTCCAAGTCAACACTGGAAGACAATATAATAATCAGCAGTAAAACCCCAACATTACATAATACAGGGCAGTAGACTTCTTCCTCAAACCTCAGCATTAAACACCAACATTACATAATATAGTTCTCAAAACAACAATATGTAAAATATGTCTCAAAGCAGCCTAAATGTAACCATAGTTGTTCATTTCTTCCCTAAAAAATATCAGTATCATGGTATAGAGCAGTCAAACGGTTAAATAAATAAATATAAAATCAAACATACCAGCAGTTTGACATAGTGGCATCTGTCTGATCATTCTCTACATGTCTTCCAGGCTCACTTTCTTAAAAAACTGACATCTAGATTATACCTTACATTTAAAAGCCTGGGTTGGCATAGATATGTTGAATGAAATGCCCCTTTGGCCTCAAAATTTATTGGCTCAATTTTCAATAGATATACTGAGTAGGTCAGTGTCACATCTGTAAAGACTTGCCTAGGGCTTAGGCAATGTAACAATAATTACTTCCTTGTAATTACCATGGAGCTTCATCTAAATCAAGTTTTTATATATTAATCAAGAGCCTTTATACTAAGCTCTTGTTTTTATTTGATCGGGAATAGTATTAATAATAGTAAAAATAAAAAAGTTTTATCAACAAAAACACCTTTCAAACATAGTTAGGAATGCAGCTAGTTCAAAACAAAGAATTTAGAACAGTCTATTCCAAAAAGCCCAATTATGTACTCTAGAGGTAAAACTGCTTGGGCTTTAGGACCATATGGACAAATGGGACTGGATGAGAAGGCTGTGTGTTTGCTTGGCTGGCTTCAGCACATGAAGGCTGATATACACAGGACTGCGCACATGTTCAGTTTAGGGTTGGATTATAGAGCAAGAAGAGCATTGATTATAAATGGAACTTAATCCAAACATGAAACGTTGTTTTTCTTCCATCCTATTGCTAAATTAGGGCATCTAACAGCTAATTTGTATTTTTACAATTTCAGGTCCCCTATCAACTAATGTCACCGTAGGCTGCTGCCAAGGTAACAGAGAGCAATATACACATATTTTTTAATGGTAATCATAAAAGTTAATTAAAGAAACAAACTACACATTGTTTTTCTTTTTACGCAGTATAATTAATACTGATTACAGTCAAACTTTCTGTTTGCATTATAATACGCGTGTACCTAATACATTATTTCATTTACTGTGGGCTTGATGCGGGTAGGTTGCCTAATCAATCTCCCGCAAACAGCATTTCCTTCATGGTGTTTAATTAAATTAAACAATCAAACATCACAGTAGTGGTACATTTCACATTCACGAAACACAAATTCCACCACTACATCACCAGTCTGCTGCTATATCCGGGCCACTGTCTGTGACCCTGAATGTCAGATTTACTGGTAATTTGATCTGACTGCTTTCTGGGTTGTTGAATATCAGATGCCTATTGTGCTTGAAAGGGCTCTCATTTCTTGTGCAGCTTATAGACATATGTTATTGGTTTTTTGTCACAAATGTTGCCGACACTTGGCGTGTTTTATGGATTTCGATTTCTCCTGTTGTAAGAATTGGGGTTATGTACAGGAATACAACATTATTTCTGAGCGGCTGGTGTGTTCTTCTCATAGTGCTATGAGATACACCAAGGTGATGGTAAATGCTAATGCATACAGACACCTAATGATGCCCAAGGCATTTATTCTATAACAATCAAAAGCAGTCTCATATCTACATGCATAAGCCCCAAGCAATGTTACAGTAACAGACCCATTAGCTAATACTTAAAGCCCAACCAGTCAGAAGACATGCAAAACACATAAAGGCCTAGAGATGCTTGATCGATTATAACATTGTGGGCAGGTACAAAGTGACCACATTGCCTGGTATGTCTATTGTACAGATCTCTGTAACCCTGACTCTCCTTTACAGGCCAGCTATCTGGCAAAACATATTTGTTCCATAGAGGTGCTCTCAAACTGAGCGACTGTGCATACAGTTCATACTGCGACGTTATAATGCCAAATGTTACAAAACTTTATATTGTGTGTAACATTTCCTGCCTTTTTAGGGTGCTGCTGCATCTTGGTTTGAAGCACATGATTTGAAATCTGCAGATCACTTTGGGAACCTTTAACCTACAGGAGGTCCTAACTTTTAATTCACTGGGACATGTGTCATCACTGATCATCTTTAAACATCAGGCTATTTAAAAGCTCAGCAAGACAGGACAAAGGCAATGTGTTGTGCAGAGCAGGTAGAAACTGCCTCTATACCGTATGTGGATAGTAGAGACGACAGGCATGTGGTTCAATGAAAACCGAGGTTTAGTGTATGTACTTGCTTGAGAGATATTAGGAATAAATGGCACAGTATATCACAGTTTCCTTTTGGTTGGGTTCCTTTCAATCTTGCCCACCACTGCTGGAATCATCAAATTAATAATCTATTTAAAGCACAACTGCATCAAGCCACAACCCAAATGAAGTTTGATATTCACCATGCTAGACATTTTTAACTTAACAAATTTAAAAGCAGGCCAAATCAGGAGTTTCCACCACCCTATATTAGGATGTCACCTTAGATGGCATCTATCTATGTGGAATCCCTTTTTTACACCTGTGTGTAACAATTCTAATAATGTAAATCTCTGCAATGAACACAAATGAACTAAAGACTGATTCAGTTTCATTGTCACTGAACTTTGCTAAGCCCAGTTGCTTTGGAATGTTAGCAGGAAAACATTAAGAGTTGTTATCACTTGTGTAGTCGTCTAATCGGGTCATACATGTTAGCCTATTGACCCTTCACCTTCAGAACTGTAAAACTAGGCCTAGAAAATTAATTGTATATAATTATGAACTGTGTCACTCTCTTGGTGTCCTGCTTCATTATTTAAGTCAAAATCTCATTCAAAGAATACTAAGGGGTTAATCGGCAGTTCAAACAAAAACCAAGCTGGTCACCCCAACAATATTTTGGGGCAAACAGCCTGTACATGGGGCTGTAGACATGCATCCCTTCTCAATTTTACAGAGCTATAACAACTGACCGTCCATGAGATCCAAATAATTGTGTTAACCATGTTTTAAAGATTTACGATACACCTTTGACAACACTTTTAACAAAACGCTAATCCAAACACTTGTCAATTAGATATTCTTCAAGCTATATCTCCAAATAAAAAAACTTAAGACAGCATAATTTCTCCCAAATTATGAATATCTTGAAAATATAGGCAGTCCCGAGAAAGCACATTTCAAAATGTGCATATCTTCAGCACAGTAAAAAAGCAGAACGCTATAAACAAAGTAACATTGCTAACAATTATTAGGTTACAATAGTATAGCCATAAGAAAGATACTCATTAAATTATCTTAAATTAACTAGAAACGGCAAGAACCATTCAGTTTAATAGTGTAAACATTTCCTCAAGCAGCTCTCAGCAAAATCAATACTAGCAAAAAGAGTGCAGAGTTACAAAAAGGGCAAGGACATCATTTTCATGAGCATAAACATGTTGCGCAATTGTACATGCTTGCTAAATGCAAAAATTGTATGGGGAAAACAATATAATTTTAGGTGTACCTATATAACAAACAATACCAACAACACCAAAAAAGCCACAGCATGCCACAATATCAATGACTGACAACCGTCGCAACTAAATCACACCTTCAAAGACCATTATAACGCACAAACACAAAATAGTTGTGCAATAGTATGAGTAGCATCAGTCAAACTAACCTCTAATCTGCAGAAGTTCGAGCTTTTGGACCGTGACTTCTTCTGAAGGTAGACGGAAAACCATCTTCTAACTGTAAATTTCCGCGTATTAGTGTCCATTGTTCCGTTTTAGTCCGGCACTGGCAACGTTTGTATGTTCAACACCTAAATCTAGATCATCAGCCTATAAAACCGAAAAATATGGATTTTATTTCCTCTTTCACTGTGGTTTCTTAATCCATAGCCTAGCCTACTTCCTATACGGAAGATAATCAGCCACCAGGAAAACCTTTGCGATGACACCGCGGCAGTTTCTGTTCTTCCTTGACACGATGCAATGCATTGATTTGACAGTGCCATCCAAGCGAAACGGTGATTCTGGCGAGTACTGTCGTCAGCACTCACCGCTAACCCTTGTGTCCTGCTAAATCAGTACGTGCAGTGAAGCGAAGTGAGAGGGGTGCAATTGTTCACCTTCTCCCCAACATTCTGCTATTGCTTTCCGCGCCCAATGAGACAGGACTTTCACCATTCGCAGTCTAATAGAAAACTCCCTTCTCTCGGACCACAGGGATCAGTGATCCACATGTTCATGTTACCTCCCTATCTTACACATATATCAATGAGGGCCATGTTGATGCAATGTTGATGTGAAGACCAGTGAAAGGATGACACAGCGATGTCTCGTCAGGCAGGGATGCATGGATCACAGATAAATTAGAAAAAGCAATATTTAAAAAATAAAATGACAAGAATGAAAAAAGATAAACAAACCACTTTGAATAATTAAGGGTACTTGTATTATATCCATTATAAACTATGGAAAAATGTCCATCACTCAATTGAAATGATTAACCTAGTGTGTGAGATCAATCTTTATAGTGTGTTTTCAGAATCCTAATTGCCCTCTGTGGACTAGCCTATTATATAACGCTCATTAGTTGATCAATATGGGAGCCATTATGAGAACTCCATTAGGCCTCCCTAACATCATGACCTGCGTAGACGACCGCTACCTAGCACTAGCAGCTAAAATACTTACTGATCCTATGAATAGACACATTACTATGTGTATTTTAAAAAAAATGCGTGCACACACTTAGCTAATATGCAATGATGTATTCAGTCAACGAAAAATTAGGAGTCAGCGTTTTAAGTGGAATTGATTACACGTAATTTGATGACCAAAAAGAAAACATTCAGCAACAGTACATTGTCAGCTAAAAAATTTTAACCAGATAAACCATATTGAAAAACTAGATCCATGAAAAACTAGAGGATTACGGGTTTAGTGAATAAGGTATTGAGTGAAGAAATGTAAAAAACATTGCTAACGCAGTGGATTTTTTATGTTTTGTTCTGGGTTGCAAAACTTGTTGCTACCGTAGTTACTGCTGTGATGGCGTACTGACTAACTAGCAAGGCAAATTTGGGAACAATATTGGATGAAGGATTGTTAGTCTTTTAATAACCTCCACGTGTTTATGGTTACTTCTGGTTAACTGTAGTCAGTATCTGGTTTCTCCAAACAAGTTGTGTGATTCAAAATTCCTAATTGGCTATTTGTTTTTCAAGCTATCAATTTAGTTATATTTTACGGCAACCTGCATTATTGTCATTTGTTTCTGTACAGTTTACATCTGTTTTATTTGAGTTGTTATTGCTTGTGTGGCACCACTACCCTACACAGCCTATCAGGAGCTGGCACAGCTCCATGTCTATTTATTAATTAGATCTGCATTAATTTAGTTTTTTAAAATGACCATATCTCTCTGTCATAAAAATGGGACAATTTTGTTTAAAACCGGAGCAAACCGGCCTCAATCCTATGGCAAAATATGTAGAATTGCAAGAAGCTAACTAGAATTTACATTTGAATAAATGTTGGTAAACAGAACCATAAGACACTGTGGCCCCACCCAGTGACTTCAGTTTTTTTATAGCTTCCCACCCGTGTCCAGGTAGCCTATCCCTGCTAACATCCAGACATAGACTGTCTGTGACTCTTGTGATTTGACTACCTTTTGTATGAGTAAAATCAAACAATGGTAACATTTATTTTCACCCTCAGAGGGACGCTTGCTTCTGCCCTCACGAAGAGGACAATGCTGGAAGAATAATGAGCTTATAAGAATTAGTGATGACCCAGACTTACCAGGCCGCAGACTGATCCAGGCCTGATCCAGGCCTGATCCAGGTCAATAGAATGACAATAGAGGTGGTTAAGGGTGCGTGCTGTTAAGTTTGTGATTCAAATAGCATTACATGGATGCTACATAACTTTCACTTGAGTATCAGGGTCCCTGTGCTTGACAATCAGCAACCATAAATATTGTGTTGGTATTGCAAAGTAACCTAGAACTGTCTCTGTGTCATTATATAGTTGACATTGGTGGCAGATAATGGCAGACAACAACAAAATGGATTGACACCTTCCACTGTGCATAACATTTTAACATATTTGGATTGACACACCAAGAAAGAGAGCTTTTATATTTGGAGATACAAGAGCAATTAATGCTATAGTACCATGACAGTAACGATTTCAGGGAAAATGGGGTTTACCGAGAGATAGACGTGGTCCTTGCAGAAACACCTTTTTGTGAACTTCCATTGATGTCTACAAAACCAGCAACCTGCAAACCTAGTAGTATCACAGGACACTACTGTGTACACATCCTATAATTCTTCACCAGCCAAGCCTTAGAGACTGGCCTGCAAAGTAGAGAAACTATAATTACTCTAGAAAAATTATTAACATATAACAGTGGTGGAAAGTGTAGAGGAAAATTGAGTTGGCATTCCACCTCAACTGAAATATGGTGGGAGCACTGCTTGACTTGGGATAAAAGAAGTGCAGAAACTGACGAATTGCACATTTGACTATGTTCATCAAAATGTATGTGTTTGAAAGGCTTGTTCCAATTCATGCAGCCTATCCCAAATGTCCCAGACGGCTCTTTTGTCTAAAAAAAGACCATTCCGGAGTGTTCTGGCCCAAGTCAAGCACTGGTGGAGAGGGTATTGTGTTTTGGGCATCACTTTATGGCTATCACTGGAACTGGCTCACATGCATTCATTGATTTCTATTCAGCAGGACAATGACTCCAAAATAGCTTTTCAAAGACAAAGTGGAAAGGTATTGACTGGCCGAATCATTCACCCAATCTGAATCCAATTGAGCATGCCTTTTACGTACTGAAGACAAGACTCACTGCAAAAATTCCCTGAAACAAACATGCAGTGAAAAACACCGCAGCACAGGTCTGGCAGGGCATCACCCGGGAAGATACCCAGGATTTATGGTGTTTATGTGTTAATGACTTTGCGTTATAATTGCATACAACAGTGAACATACTATAAGCATCTACCGTTATCAAAATGAAAGCAACTGTAATGCAACATGTTGCTGCCTGTTTAACAGAACAAACATCTGAGATTAGACTATTAACATAGATTTACCATGTCTTCTTTGACATGACATTTCCATTTTGTACATAAATTATCTGGAAAGGTTTGAACTATCTTGGTTTCTTGTCAGGCATGGATTCATGGTTAAGAGCTGTTACCACGATTACATTAAATATCACAGAAAATATCCCTAGTTGCAAAGATGTCCCAGTTGCAAAGATGTCCTAATTTTTCATCTCTGTTGTTTACAGGGTTTATTTGTTTGTATTATTATAATTTTTTTATTAAATCCAATGGGAACAGCCAAGCACCTCTGTTCAGCTCCTTCGTTTAGTACAGTCATGTTGTTATTACTTTCCTTTTTCTTTTGTTGGTTGTGTACATTTGAATGACCTCGGATTATAGAAAGATGAATGAATATAAAGTAAACCCTACTGTGTTGGTTTGTGTCATTTCCAGCAATCCCGATTTCAGAGGGGTGGCTACAACACTGACCCTTTCAATAATGCATTTGGCCAGTTGGATACCAAAAATGATAATTGCTTCTCAACTGAAGTAAAATAAAAAAATATCTATTGGGAGAGATTCAGAGGGTGTGAAAAATACTGTCATAGTATATACATCAGTCGTATGGCCTGAACATAATTGTACTGGACATGATTCCACTCTGGGAAAACAGATTGAACGTGAGGGATATCATGCAAGCAATATGTTTTGATGTTGTGTGAAACAGAGGACTTACATTGCCAAGACATAATGAGCACAACACAGCAGTCAACAAAAGTGCATCAAACTTTGTTTAGGCATCACTTTTCTCAAGCATTTAAAAACCAATTAAAGACACCGACACACATAACTGAAGATCTGTCACATTTATAGTATAGTTTAAAAGAGTGTTATTTTGTCTTTTGGTGAAATGGTGTACTAGGTTGATCATACTGCAGCATAGCTCCAGCATAGCTCCATCATAGCTCCAGCATAGCTCCATCATAGCTCCAGCATAGCTCCATCATAGCTCCAGCATAGCTCCAGCATTGCTCCATCATAGCTCCAGCATAGCTCCAGCATAGCTCCATCATAGCTCCTGCATAGCTCCATCATAGCTCCTGCATAGCTCCAGCATAGCTCCAGCATAGCTCCAACATAGCTCCATCATAGCTCCAGCATAGCTCCAGTATAGCTCCATCATAGCTCCAGTATTCTACACACAAGCAGCCATTACTACCCATTTAATGCAGTCCTCTTGCACAAATTATTTATTCAGAATTCATAACAAATTCTTCCTCACCAGAATACAACTACTGTCCAGTGGTCAGCAGAGGGATTTTCATTACACTTCGGGGCAGAGGAATAAATGCAAGGAGATTACAATCTATTATAATCTCAAATCACACTTTGGGACACCAAGCCCAATTATAGTTTGCAGAGGTTTAACACTCATCTACTCAAGTGTCCAGTGTTCATTGAATATTTCAAAGTGAAAATTACTTTTCTTTAAAGCTAACAGATAAACTGTCCACCAGCATCGTTAACCAACTAATGAACCCCACCCCCCCCAAAAAAAAAAATATTGCTTTGAAATTATAATTGGAATATCTCTGATAAAATTGGTTTATATCTTTTCCATAGTCAGACTGTAGTCCCTAAAACCAGAACCTCCTGTAGGAATCTAAACTTAACTTTCTGAACCAGTAGGATTCTTATTTAAAAAAAGGATTCCTATTTCTCTGGTGGATATAAACTATCTAAACCACAAGACCCTTGTTTCCGGACAGTTTCTCCGGCGAATTTGCCCCATTTTGGCTTGATGACACTTCCATACCAACCAGCTGGGTTAGGATGGAGTGTTACCAACAGATACGTGATTAGAAAACAAATTCCTACAGTGGGAAATGCTAGACCTTCTATTTTTGCATTAATCACCAAATTTGATATATTTGCTTTTGTTATATGTAGCGCCGTCTGTGTTAATAGATGCTCTTACACTCTAAAAACCATTGCCAGTATAAAGCATTTTTTGCATTGCATTGATGGAGGCTGCAAATCAGATTTTTATCCCAGTAAAATATTTTTGATGGACAAACTTCAGAAAATTTATTTTAAAGGTACACCTTCCCTATTTGGGCCAGCTCTAGCCTTTTGGGGGCCCTTAGCAAAATTAGTTTGGGGCCCCCTAGAGGTCAGGGATCCTAAGTGACCGCTTATGTCATTTATGCCTAGAACCGGCCCAATTCCCTATATTTTTGCTTAGATGTCCTGTATTGCCTGATTGCTTTCTCTTCAATAAAAACATATTGAAAACATAAACAGCACTATTTATTTATTTTTCTATGACCAGATGTGCTATAAAAGGTTTTGTTAATGTCCTACATGCATCTTGTCCATAGAATCTGATTACAGATATGGATGTTAATATGTATCAACCAGAATATACTACAAATAAGTCAACATCCATAAAGTAAAATAACAGCAATCAGTGACAAGGTTGTGAGCCCAAACTCAATCGGGCACTTCTTAAGCACTCTTTAGTCACAAAATTGATTTCCCATAAGAATAACATGTTCATGTAAATGCCTCATTGATTTAGCCAATAGACATGTGTGAAGAACAGCTTGTGTATTATCATTACGTTAACGAGCCAAGTCATACTCTAACCAAGAACTCATCTTTTTATCACAATTCACAAATGAAGCACTACACGGATGATTACACAAGACCATCTATGCTGCATGATTCACCAGCATGCAGAGAAATCTAGACTTGGAGAGACATATGAACTGTGTGGGCATGTTCAGAAATCAAATATTTATACATAACAATGTAGGATGATGCCACAAAATACATGTCAGCACCCACAGTCATTGAGCTCACCTAAACTCTTAACATCTGTCAAGAGTCAGAATCGATGGTTTAACAATAAACTAATACATCTAAAACTAAAGGCATTATATTTGGTTGAAAATATTTTGCGAGACTTAACAGTGACATGGAGTTTTGTACAAAGTTGTTGTGTACAAACAATATAGTCTGTGTTTTTGACGCACAAGATCCACTGTGAGACCCTGGTTCTCGTCTTATATTATCAATAGATAATCTGGTCAAACGCAAATTTGGCCAGTTAATACCAAGCATTAACATGCCGAAATGTCCATTTATTTGCAAACACAAACAGATCACACCAGGCACGACATAGTGTGTTTCTTAATGATACCCCAATTTGTATTAAGGCATTCCAAACAAAGGACACAAAGAAAAACATCTGATATTTTCATTGTTCATTTAAAATAATTATTTAACATAACAAAAACTCTTCATTCAGTAGTGTGGCACCTCCATTAGCAGTGAAAATTGGAGAAAAATCTCCTATAGCCACTCATCAGTCTCTGACATCTTCTGTGAGGGATCTTTGCACGCTCTTTACAGAACTCAACCAGTTGAAAGAGGTTAGTCTGCTTCAGGTCCTGCCACTGCATTTCTACTAGATTAAGCACTGGACTTTGACTTTGACTCATCCAAAACACAAATCTTCTTTCTCCTGAGGCGTTATTTGGTAGATTTGCTTGAATGCTTTCAGTTGTTGTCTTGTTGGGAGATTCATTTTCGGCCAAGCTTTGGCTCATTTACTGATGGCCTGACATTCTGTACAGGAATCTCCTGTATACCTTAGAATTCATAGTTCCTTTAGTGATGTGCAGTCGACAAGGTCCAGGGGAGGAAAAGCCACCCCAGATCTTGACATTTCCACCACCATGCTTGATAGTTGGGATAAGGTTCTTTTGTTGTGTTTTGATTGTGCCCGTCTGTCCAGAGAATGGACTTCCAGAAACATTTATGTTTGTCCAGGGGGTCTCTGGCAAAGTTAAGATGGGCAGTATGGTTCGTTTTTGACAGAAGAGGCTTATTCCTTGCAACCCTCTTATGAATGTCATTTAGATTCGGTTTTTGTTATTGTGGTAAAGTGTGTTGCAGCAATGGAGGCCTGCAAATCTCCAGATGTGATCTGGGTAGTCATTTTCCTGATTTATAATTTTTCTTGTGGTTCTTGGGGATATTTTGGAAGCGTAACAATTTCTAGACTTGCATTCATATTAAATGCTCTCCATTTATACATTTTTCTTGCAGTGGATGTATTTGAGGTGGTTGAATTACTTTTCTCAGACTGATGTGCTCTCACTGCCTTCTTCCTGATGTCCTCTGAGATCTAATTTCCTCTCATAACACTAAATTGACCAAGTTTCTTGTCTTCATTTATTGAAGTTCAACCCTAACTCTTTCCTGAAGATCCAACCTCTGATTGGTTTATTTGGTAGCCAATTATTTACCCACCTGACTCTACCTACCTACTTGATTTAACCAGTGCAACTTGGGGTTCACTCATTTTTGCACCTGCCCTAATTATTTTATCATTTGTTTTTCTATGACACAAATGCTGTCCTCTAAACCAACATATTGAATTGATAATTCTAAACCTTTGAGTTAAATAAAAAAGACTGTTTCTAATTAAATAAAGATTGATTAAATAAAACTTGAGCAAGGGGTTCACAAACTTCCAGCAGCCCTTTGTATAGTTTGTATAATATGACCATACTACTGTTTTCTATTTGAGTCTTTGTATATTTTACAGCCAATATTTCCATTTATTTATTGTAATGAAACCTTTTGTTCGGTAGTCTGTCATGTTTGATGTTCTACATAGAACACAGTGCTGCGGCAGCATGTGCAATAACTAACGGGGATTGTAATAGAAGAATATAGTTCTAGATATCTTAATGGAAAATGCAGGCTAATACAAAGCCAATTAGAATAAATAAATTAAAATAAATTGAGTGATCCTTCAAGCAGATTGTCTGAGTTTCCAACAGTCCCCATAGAGCTGAAGCATACATTAATGAAAATCTCTCGGAATACATTATAGATCTGATTTGTAGATGGATCCCAGGGGAAATACATTTAATTGGTGAAGTTTGTGAACACAACTATAGGAGAAAGACAGAGTATTATAAACACTGTGTTCTTGTAGGATTTCTTGTGACCTATGAAAACGATGTTTGGTTGATCTCTACCTAGAGATGTGGGTAGGGCCGTGGCCAGGAATCCTGGGCCCCTGAAAAGATATCTGCCTGGCATTATGTCAGGGGGCCCTGAGACCCCATGGGTCTTGTGAGTGATGCCCTTGATCTCATCCAAATTCCTCCCTCCTTAAATCTTCCAAGCTATAGCAATAGATTACGTATTCCTAAAGAGGTTTCCTTTGAATGTATCTTAGCTGTATCAAAAGTGCTAAATCAAAAGTATTGTCCTTGCCAGACGTAGACATCCATTGCCGCTTGATTTTCTGAACTCTAGACAAATTGTGGCTAACATCTTTTTATAAGGTGAAACGATTCACCGAGGACATTATTTGAGTCATTGTTTATACTCAATCATTTGAAAAGCATTCAGCAAAGTGTCCTTCTGAAAGACTAGCAATTCAACACTGACTCTCAAATATCAAGGGGCACATTAAAGAGCTGTGATTACCGGCGGGGTCCAAATCCTTGCTTTCGAAGGAACTGCTTTGCTTTGTTGCTTCCTAATGGTAGGAAAAGACTGGTTTTCATGAAGGTACAGACAGGCAGCTGAAGGCTTGCAGACACGTATCCTTATGTGCTGGAGTGTCTGGTGAGCTAGCAGGTCTGACCAGTGACTGATTATTCTAGTTATCTCACCCAAAGCCAGGGGTGCTGCGATTCATACGGAGCAGCAATCCATCATGACCCAGACTGTCAGCCGCCTATATCTGTACGGTCTTCATGTCTGTCTACTGTTCTCTCAGCTATCTGGAGAGTGAGTCACAGGGCAGAGTGGTCACTGACTGTATTTATAGGTCTGCTGTGAAAAGATATGCCTCCCTGTCAACTGGAAACATTAAATGTAGCATCTATACCTGAATATGCTTAGAGCAGCCCTCAAAACAATTTAGACCATAGTAGGGTAGTATCTTGTCTCTTAATTATTAATTATTACTTGAACAGGTGATTCGATTTGGGGAATTGAGAGTACAGGTCAGCATATCAAGGAGATGAATACTCAGTGTCTTTTCTGTATACATTGGTTACTCTATTACCATGCTGCTGAGTAAATTAAAGTGAAGGATATATTGTTATGTTAAATTATACTAACCTCTAGTGTACTGATGAGTTCTTCATAACTACCCTCATCTTCGGTCATTGAGGCAAAGGCACTGTTGATAGACAGCGCCTCATTGTCTTCACAAGCCAAATTCCAACTCTGCTTTGCACTCCCATTTACACCGATCAAACAGAACCAACGATGAATCATGGTAGTGGCTTTGTTTTCGGCCCAGTCAAAACACACAATCTTACCTCTCCCCTACCAGAGATATGACGCAAAAACTGTTGCTTTTGAGGTCAGCCTGTTTTGCTCTCAGCCATAAACATTATCGCCGGGTCCAGCTCCAGTTATTTCAAGCTGCTTAAAAGCCTTCCGACTTAACACCTTCACCAAAAGGAACCCCCAGGACTACAGAGGAGTAGAATAAGACCATGAGTGCTCTTGTGTGCGATTACTATGCTGTCTCTTTTGTCATGAGGACATAAAACACTTAGCTCACTTCAAAGGCAGAAGAGAGAAGGGAAAGAGTGAAATACATTTCAAATGTGACTTGTCACCAATTAGGAAGCTGTGTAGTTGGGCCATTGTTCAGCCCTTAGAATGGCTGCAAGCCAGAGTTATCTGTCAGAAAGAATCAAACTGACTACTGCACTCACTGATCAGCTTAAATAACCACATCAAGATCTGTGCATAGATCTTACTATGTAATACCCACTTCTGCATTGAACAACCCCACATTCCTTTATTATTCCGACTGTTCTTGGCAAACGAGACTTCCCCTTGACAATGTAACCTATTTGCTATTAATCGACCACAACAGCATAAAAATTGATTTTGACTGACAATATCCATGTCAGAGAGCCCAGACCCATTATACAAAAGAAAAACTCTTCGTGTGGAGCCAGGGAGTCAATTTCAGTTCAAATTATTTTGCTATATTCTACAACATTACCAGAATAGATACATCTACCAGAAGTGCGACGTTTTGAAATAAAAGCTGAAACACATCTCAAATAACTTCTCAAGAAATAAGCTTCAAAGGTTTCTGGTCACTGGCTGTAAAACGAGACTCAAAAATGCGCTGTCGAATCAAAAAGGTTCCCTGAAATGTGCATACAATGTCAAGTATGTATGAATATGGCATCAAATAATCTATCAGATTTATTTTATGAAACTAATTTTGAATCAGCAGTTGTCACAATATGCTTGTACAACAAGAACTTGACACACACTGACACTGGAACCTAGGAAGAAACCTAGAGAAGAGGCAGACACCCAGGGGCAGCCAGTCATGTTTTGGCTGTGCCGGGTAAAGACTACAAGAATATATGTGTGTAGAACACTTTTAGATGACCACCGGGTCAATAAATACAGGTGGACTGTGTCTTCAGGCAGAATCCAGGTCAGGTAAACAAACATATGGATGAGGACATAGACATCTGCATTTATGTGAAAAAGTACTTCTAGTACACTTCTTGAAAATATTTCTTGTACAGATTTGGAGACCTGAATGGTTTAGTTAAATTCCAATCACGTTTATTGATAACGGTAACCAAATTCAACAAATCACACCAATACTTGACACAGTTAATGTTGATGTTTGCCAGTCAGCAACTGGGTAAATGTCAAAACACCTGGAACATTACACTCTGGACAAATTAGTCAAAGGTGGAGTTGTTTGGGCGCAATGCCAAAAGCCATGTTTGGCGAAAAGTAATCAATGCCTTAGAACAGCTGAACCTCATACCTACTGTAAAACAATGGTTTCATGGTTTGGGGCTGCTTGTCATGTCCCCGCCACCGTGATCCCCGCGGAGGCTGGGCTTTGCCTGCCTGGGCTGAGATCGCCACACCTGATCTCAATCATCTACTCCCGCACCTGTCCCCAATCCGCAATCACACACGCCTGATTCCACTTGCCTCATTACCGATAGTATTTCTGAGGAGGCCTGGCGATTTGTCCTTGCCGGATCAATGGTCTACATTCGCATGCGCTCCTTGGCTTCCTGCAATCCTACTTTCTGTTCTTCCAAGTCTATCATGTTGTCTGCTGTTGGCCGTGTCCTCTGTGACTACAGGTTCTCACCTGACCGACCTTTTGCCCGTCTCTGACTACTCTGCCTGCTACCTGCCTGTACCTCTGCTGCCACCCCATGTGCCGACCTTCTTCCCATCTCTGACTACTATGCCTGCTACCTGCCTGTACCTCTGCCGCCAGCCCATGTACCGACCTTCTGCCCAACCACGACTACTCTGCCTGCTACCTGCCTGTACCTCTGCTGCCACCCCATGTGCCGACCTTCTGCCCAACCACGACTACTGTGCCTGCCTACCTGCACCGCTGCAGCGAGCCCGTGTACCGATCACCTGCCCAACCACGACTACTGTGCCTGCCTACCTGCACCGCTGCAGCGAGCCCGTGTACCGACCTTCTGCCCAACCACGACTACTGTGCCTGCCTACCTGCACCGCTGCAGCGAGCCCGTGTACCGATCACCTGCCCGGCCACGATTACTCTTTTTACCACTTCCCCTCACACTTCCAATCCACGCTTGGGTTCCTACCTGCATCTCTGACACTGCTTGGATGTCCAAGAGCCTTGGCAATTTGCTATAATTGAGTCCACCATTGATTCTGTATTGTACCACTGAATTCTTTAGGGAAATGTGAGGCCATCTGTCAAAAAATGTAGGCTGAACCAAACATGGATCTTACAACAGGACAGTATTACAAACCACAGGAAAAGCTACAACAGATTGGCTCAAAAACAAAAAACAGAGGATTATCTCAGATCTCAATCCTAACCAAATGCTCTGGGCGGACTTGAAGCAAGCCACACATGCAAGAAAGCACTCAAACATGACATAATTGGACTGTAGAGTGGGCAAAAAGTCCTCCCAGTCAATGTAAGAGACTGATAGACAGTTACAGGAAAATGCTACATTGAGTTATTTCAAACAGGGGGGAATACCAGCTATTGAAGCTAGGGGTGCCAAGCACCATACCACCAATGCGATACCAAATCACTGCAAGCCACCCTTGGACCGATTATAGCCCAGAGTTCCCAACCATCGCATGACGTGTTGGGACAGTAGGGGTAACATGAGAAAGCCAGTGACTCAGCCCCGAATAGAATTGGTAAGAATATATCCCAGTGGAGGGACGAGGAAAAGACACCTAGGGTGGTTCATCGATTCTGTGTCTTGCGGTTCACCTTAACGCCCCTGGACCAGAAAATACTTAATTACAGACTCTACAGAAGAGATGAGTCTTCAGTAAAGACATTTAAGTGGAGACTGAGTCTGCGTTTAACTCAATTGGCAGGTCATTCCACAATAGTTTAACTCTATGGGAGAAACCCTGCCCCGAATTGTTCATTTAGAGATTCTAGACACAGTAAGGACTGCGTCTTGTGGCCTTAGCATATTTATAACTATGTATTGCAGGAACAATACAGAGACATAAATAGAAGTATATCTAGTGCTGTGTAGTTTAGCAGCAAAACCCTAAATCAGCTAGTGTACAGTCGAGTGACAAGCACCAAATTAATGGGATCAAATTAATTGGTTCCAGTTAAGATTCTAGCACTCATATTCAGCATTCTTTTAAGTTTATTCAGTATCTTATTAGGCTAGACGGAAAGAAGAGCATTGCAATAGTGTTATCTTGAAGTGACACAAATGTGGATTTGCTTTGTCAAAAGGTTTCTAATTTTTGCATTGTCATGAAGATATAAAAGCTTGCTCTTGAACATTATTTCATACAGTACATTCATCAAAAATATCCATTACCATTTACAAACCAAACTTTATCCCACAATTGGAATGAAATAAAACAATCCTGGCAGCAGAAACTGCATCTCTATACAGATACAATAATTACACTTGGTGAAATCCTGATCAGCATACCCACATCAATCTTCACATAAGATTAAATAACTAATGAACTAATTACAACCACCATGTGCACATTTATACTCACCACTTAAAAAAGAAAACATTTGAAGACAAAAATAATTATAGTTGTAACAAACAATACAAAGTTAAATATCCTGTGTAAGCGTTACCTTTTATTGCCTATTTATTCCCTTTGTAACAAAATGACTGCCCAGTTAAAAAAAAACAAGATGTGCAATTTTAGTTGTGAAAACCAGTAAACAAATTTGAAATAAAAAGGTAATAAAAAAATCTAAGTAAAAACTGTTAAGTGTGTATATTAGTGTGTATTTGAGAGCTCACAAACAAAACATAAGGTATTGATGAATGTGAGATAGACACTGATTATAAAGGGTAAAGCACACAAATACTTAGCTACTACATCGATGGCTTTACCTTCAGGGGAGGGTAATAGACTGGTTTGGAATGGTCACACACACTAAATCCTGTACCCATGACATTCAGGAAATCAACATGAGTGACTGTGTCTGTCTCATAATGCACACAGTCGTCCAGCTGAAACTCGGTATTCAAGCAGATCTCAATCTGGCCCAAGATTTGGAAATTCTCTCCCTTTGAATGTGAAATGAGAACAATGAATTATGTAAATTACTTGCAGATTTTGTTTGTATTTTACCAAAATACATAGAAGAATTTTTTATAAAATACCTCTGGAAAATTACACTGAATCTTTGGTTTCACATTGTAGAGGTTGATAATGGTTCCTTCAATGTGGTCAAACTAAAAAAAAAAAAGGAATAAACTTAATCACCAATATTTTATTGAACACACACAGACCACTGAAAATGTTGCTGACAATAAAGAGGAACAGCGACTTTCATTAAATACACAATTTACTTAACATAGTAACACACTTCAAATGGTAACGTTTCCTCATACAGCAAATGCCATTTAATTCCCTCTGTAAGGCATTCCGGATAAAATAATGTTCTTACCGTGTAGTAAGTCTCTGAAGGCACAATGTTAACACTCTTAAGAACTCTGAAAATACAAAAATAACTGATAAAAAAACTGTTAAGACACAAAGGTCCGGTTTTAGAGTATCAAGACAATGCATTACTATATGACATATAGATCTCATGGTTCAAGAGTTTACTTCACTGTAAATTCAGTACACCTACCCATCAAGGTCTAACTTGTGATACAGCTCCAGGGCTTTGTCAAAGTACTTGTGTTGGCTATTTAGGGACTCAGCTTGAGCCACACATGTTCCATGTTTTTGCCATTCGTACTTCCTGGAGAGATAAAATGATTGGACATTGTTTTAAAGAAAATGACAGGGACTCAGAGAACATTTTTAAAACAATAAAAACAAACCAAAATGCTGAGGATCCTGGTTTTTTCAGATCCGGCCAAGACTTCTCCAAATCAGGAAGCAGGTCCTGTAAAGCACAGTGGTTAACAAATATTTCTCTTTATTTTTTCAATTATATATTAATTAACTGTACTTAAATGTTCAATCATCCTTTTCTCAGTGTTTGAATTATACATATTCATTTCTTCTGATCAGAACATACCTGGATGAGAGTTTCATTGAAGTGCCAAGATGAATTACATCCCTGGCCCACATCTGACCTGTGAGACAGACATTAGTCAAATGTATAAACAGGGTCAAAGGCTGCATCTTCCACTGAATTATCACTGAATGTGATCAAACCCTTACCACAGTCCATGCAAAGTCCAGTAGTCAAATGTGGAATGACAGTGTTGCACCTGCATATGAAAATGTTTATTTTGTCATGTAAGCCAGATCCAAACATAACACAGAGCTTAATATAATTTACCAGGAAAACTACGTTTCTTACACTGCAAAAAGTGCTTGGCCAGTGGTGAGTCAGGATCAGCTTGCTCCACATATGTCTTTAATATAGCAGTCACATTAAGCAAAAGAGGAGCATTAGTGTGATTAAAAAGACAACCAAAAAATAAAAGATACTAGCTTGATGCAGGGGCCAGGCCTACTTGCATTAATCTGACAAGAAGCCTACTGACCAATAATATTTAGTACATCCAACTTACTTTGCCTGCAAGGAGCAAGTCAACAGACCATAGCCAAGGCAGAGCAGGACAACAAGCGCACAAGATTTCATTGTTACACTGAAATGAAACATCAACAAAGCAATTACTCGTACAGTCCAGTAGACAAAGTATTAGTTCTAAGCTATTTCTCTAGTAAAATCCTTTACGTTATTCCATGAGGAACCATCCTATAAGATTCTTAATTCCTATTAAAAACTATTGTCAATAGGTAATTGAGTAGAAGTCGAGTTCATTGAAAAACTCTTTCAGAAAAGCCCCCAAATAATCCAAAAGGTTTGGATTATTACCAGTTTAACTAGTTTCACATTTGTGCTTTTAAAACATTGGAAAGTTCTAGTTGTGCTACCAATTGTAAACTGAAGACCCGAGAAGAAACATCCTGCAACTGGCCGGTTTGATGCAACGGGATAACCACCAATTGTGTAGCAGCAAAACAACAATTCTTAATGTACGTGGAAGTAAGTGGGCATGGACCAACTTGATCTCCATATTTCGCAAACATTGCCCTCGTACCTACGTCTAGAGACTACCAAATAGTAATAGCAACATAAAACAGTCCTTACCAGTGTTAACGTTCACTACTTAGAAGCCTCGCTATAGCTTAGGTATAGACCGGAGGGGACGAGTAGGCTACACAGCTACCGGAGGGGACGAGTAAGCTACACAGCTAGGAATGCTGCCTTCATTGCTTGTAGACCAACGATATGACGGCAACAATAGGAAAAACTAGTCAGTTGCGGTTTCAATTGAGACCGCCGCACGTCACTTAATCTGTGATAACCCAGTAACGAAGCACGAGATGTACACCCAACGTCGTACAGGATAGGGAAGTCACGTGAAAAAGATCATGTGACAGGCACAAGCGCTCAAACTCAGCAACACATTTTGTCTTATGATTATTTTGCAATGACGCTGTTGTAATTGAGTAAAACATATAATACAGTTTAAGTAAAACATATAATACAATTCAAATACATATGTATAAAAAAAATTATATTATCCCTATAGCACTTGTGCAATTACGTGGCGTTATAGTCAAGCTCTTTCGTTTTGATAAATCATACAATTATGTCTGCATAATTAGCTAAAAAGCTGTGTGACTGCGTCTGGATCTTATAGTACTGGCCTAGTTTAGGCCTATAACATTCTGTGTTACTTAACCCAATACCGCGTTAAAAATAGTGCTTGGCTACAGTTCATGTTTCAGAGGGTCGTCTAAAGTCGTTTAACGGTTCATTCAGTTGAGTAAGGCTAAGCAATATCACTAAGAACGTAGCCTTAAGTTAAAATAGATATACAAATAGACACATTATTTAAAATTGTCCTGAACTTCTTAGAGCCTAAATGCTAAATTTGTAAAACATTAATAAATCAACATTTTATGACGTAATAAAGTGAGGGTAATATGTGAGAGAAACCTTCGAAATGACAAACTTTAAGATAAAACTAATCTAGCTATTCAGACAGAAAAAAGGCTCCAACACGGTAAGGGTTAGTAGGTTAGTAGCCTGTTACTGCAAGAAAGAAATGATGTCGAAGGTTGATGTAAAAGCTATATATAGTCATATGTCTATCCATACATGGGATGCTAGAGCTGCTGCACTCCGCGTGTGTATTTTTTGTTTTTATCAGCCAGTGACTCCCAAGCGGGTTACGGCTGACCTACCTCTGCTTTGCGCTCGTGTAATCTCTTGGGGTAAGTCGGGACTATTATTTCTTTCCTTTTCAGCCTCGTGGATTTTGGACAGGTGTTATTTGAGAGGTATGCACTTGGTACCTGGTTTTATCGGAATGTGAAGATTGATCAGTCCAATTAACTAATTTGTGTCTAGCCTGAACTTGACAGGACACAGGCTAAATAAATTGTATCTATAATTAAGCATTTCAATTTGTAAATGGAATTATATCAGAAAGGTGCAGTGATGGTGAAATTGGTTGCATCATCTAATATGGACTTTTAAAACGAATTTGGAAAAAGTAAAGCAGGGGTTCAGGTGTCAAGGCGCTGATATTTCTGGTGCCTGAATGTCTGACGTTCAGCACTTTTGCTTTACATTTGAGAAGTAGACACTACCTGTTCTCTGCAACTGTTTGACAAGTAAATAATGGAATAGTTTAAAAATAGTGCTGAACAGTTGATTCCGTCTATTTATCTATAAACCACTACCTCATCCATACTAGTGAAAGGGATCATAACCACCTCGCTCCACCTTGATAATGGCACTCAGTATATAGCCAATTTATTGTTATTCCAATCATTGTGCATTTCATGTCACTCTGCAAAAATGTGTATACAGTATACTAAGTACTATATAAATATATAGTATTATATAAATATTTAGTAATATATATATATATATATATATAGAGAGAGAGAGAGAGAGAGAGAGAGAGAGAGAGAGAGAGAGAGAGAGAGAGAGAGCGCTCAGATGGTCTTTGTTGCGGTTATTGCGGTTATTTTTGAATTTATTAAAGCAGTAGGCTTCATGGTTTTGTATGTTTCGATTCAACCCCATATCACGTGTGAATATGCATTGCACTCCTTTATAATAGATAGGAATCTGAATGGCTTTAATATTCCTGTTTAGAAGAACTAAGATCTGAATTTTCAAGCCTTAAACCCCACCCTCTAATTTAAAACCTCCTATGATGATGCTTGCTATCTTTTCGATAGTAAAGACTGTTCCATTTCAGGCACGAAGGTTTCCCCTCAGATGAACATTTAAAAGTGAGATAGGCCTTTCTGCTATGCATATCTTGCCCTGAAAAGGATCAATGGATCAAAAAGCCTGAGGATCCATTACATTGCATTACATTTAATTAATCTAAATTTACATGATTTGTTGCCTTCCCTGGGATATGACTGTTTTACATTCACGGTTGCTTTTATCTTTTCTGTTAGCCAACAGAATACGATTTGTTTTCCTGATTTGAATAACAGGTCATTAGAAGTTATCAACAATGGCTGCAACAGTTGCCAGACACCAGCACGTGCATCTTAGCCATGACTACTACAGTGTACAATCTAAGGCTGTAGCAAAGCAGTACACAAGGTAAGGTAGACAGGCCCATAGGAATCCTATGCTTCATTTGAAACATACCAGTGGTTGGGAAACCGATGGCCAGATTTACACATTTGCACTGGAGTGTAAATTGCACTTCTATTTACCAGCGTGAACCAAGCATTTAAATGGTGGAATTTATTTAGCAAATGTAGATTAAAGGTAAATTAAGACCGCTGTTTGTTTTGCCCTGCCATTTGTTCTGGTCTTTATTTCCCTCTGAGGATAAAGCACCGTTGTTAATTCATTAAGTAAATCTGGCCCTGGGTGTACTGTTTCAACTGGCCGTCAGTGTGTTCAGCTGGGCTTTTAAACGTAGGTATAAGTTTACACTGAGATAAAGCTCTTGTACCCCACTGACAAGTTGGTTCCCTGCTAATTGCCTAATCTCAAGTAACTATGCAGCTCCCCTACTACAACACCGGATCCCATTCTCTTCTATGAACTGCCGACACAAATTATAATGTCTTGTGTGGTAATTCATCATCATATTGGTTTAGGTGTGACTATAACAACATGAAAGGTTTCCTCTGTAATTTCCCTTTGAATGGATATGCCTGTCTTTGCAAACGATTTGTCTTTGCCAATGTCAGCAGCACAGACAGGACATGACATTGGTATACAG
>JACXGJ010000605.1:0-48444 GCA_016801105.1 Esox niger
ATATATATATATATACACACACACATTTGAAATGAATAAGAATAAAAAAACACAAAGGGACCACTGGCATCTGAGGCATACTGCCAATAAGGGTTGCACATTTGTTTTGAATTATAATCAATATTGCGATATTGACATGTGCAATATCCATATTGCCAATTTATGCGATTATCAGCACCAAAATGTTTTTTAATGAGATGAGCTTTACATGAGGCAAGGGCCATGTATCATATGTCTTTAATCGTTAGTCTTGCGAGTGCTGTAGGTATTTTAGTAGATTATTTTAATACTTGGTCTTTCATTGTCCGTTTAAATCAACACTACATTTGTCTGCCTCAAACTAGTAAATGGCACCAAGATATTGTCCCACATAACCTACGAAACAGCAAGATTATTTCTGTGGGTGCCTATAAACATACTTAATATGGGAGAAAATATTCCTTAAGGGTTAAGAAGTTTTGCCTAAACAGCTGTGACAACAGCACAAATGCCATTGCATTTAATGAGCAGTTAAACGAATAGTTTGACACAGGCTGCACCTTCAAATTGGTAATAAGTGTAAAATAGAAAACACTGAACTTTAACTTGATAGGTATTCAGTTCAATTGCACATTATGTAGCTTATTATCTATATTTTTCTATATAAGGGATTCTATATATAAGATTATCTACGCTGTTTACACCCATGTTTGAAAATCACAAATCCTAACCGTGATTGCAATATTTGGCAAAGAAATCACGATTCAGTAATTTATTGAAATCAGGTAGCCCTACCGCTGATATACCAGAGCAAACTGTATTAAGTTTTTTGTTATGCCGAAGAAAACCTGTTCTATTTAAGCAATAAAGCCTGAGAGGGTGTGGTATATAGCAAATTGGGTGGTTCAAACGACCAATTCTTGCTAAAAGCAGTGTTATATAAGAGCACATTTCCCTGGTATGACAAAAAGTAAAAAATGTGCACATCTTTGGGTTGTGGTATGTGGACAATATAACCACATTAAATCATTTTGCCTGAAAACACCACACCTATTCAGACACTAGTACCTAAATACGTAATGTAAGCTTGATAACAAACACAATAACACAAAATCCTCACCAGTAGACTTGGGGCTAGCCGCAACTGGAGTTTCAGAGGAAACACTGGTGGTGGTCACAATGGCGATACTGGTGGTGGTTACTGTTGCAACACTGGTAGTGGTCACCGTGGCGACACTGGTGGTATGAGTGGCTGGCAATTGGGCAGGTTGTTCCGTTGAACCTTCAAAATGTTCAGGGGTTGCTGAAGGGTCTTCTCGTGATGACGTAGACGTCTCCAGACCAACGGGCCACCGTACCCTTTCAGTAACGTAGGCAGCGAGACGGTTGGCCGGGTGAATGGCTCCCATCCTGCCCAGTTGTATCTTGGCATAGGGGTAGGACCTGCCATTCACCTGCAGATACACAAGGACAAACAGTAAGGTGCAATGGAACACATTTATTCACTGCTCAGAAAAAATCCCAAATGGCAGCCTATTCCCCATACACTGCACTAAGTATACACTGAGAAGGGAATAGGGTGCCACTAAAAACAATTAGAGTAGGAAAATGGCTTTAGCAAATGCCGGAAGGTTGCCTTTGACATTCTGCACCAACAGTGTATGTTAGGCTAGGTATTTATAATGCCTACCGTGACAAGTTCCTGCTCTGAGGTGGATGTTAGCTTAAGGTTGGCCGTCAGGAGGCCAGCAGGAGAAACGCCATTTAGGAAAGGCAGTCCCTTCCATTTCAGACACTTTCTTTTGACCAAAGCCTTGTTTTCCTTCACGATATCCTTCTCCTCCACTATCTTCACGTTCTGTCCTTCCTCAACATCCTCTCTTGGTTCCTCCACCCCCTCTTCCTCTATCGGTGTTTCTTCATCTTCCTCTCTCATCCATTCCTCTTCCTCACAGTTCTCCTCTTTGACTCCTTCTGGCCGCGGACCCTGAGAGATGTGTACCTTGTAGTGGATGCAGCAGCTCTCTCCATCGTTCTTCAGGGTCTGAGACACAGGTTTGATGAGGTAACCTTTGACCCAGAAGGTGTTGGTGAGGTCGTCCTGAGCCATGTGTTCACACACAATCCTAAGGACCAGGTTCCGGTCGGCAAGCCTCCTCCACTTACAGTCAGACACAATCTCCAGACGCTTGGAGGGCTCTGTGAACGGCTGACTGTGGGACGAAGACTTCTTCGACTTCCTGGAGGGGCTCACTACAACAACAGAATAAGTAAGCAACCAATAAGAATGCGGTTCCGGACAGGTTCTGGTTTCTGGAAGCATTCAAGTGTTGATATGGGGTACAAGTGTTGGCCATTGAAGAAAACGTCACATCCCAATAATTGAACATTACCTGGTGCTGTCGGTTCATATTGATTGCCATTCTCTTCCTGGCGGTTCGTACTCTTTCCTTGGAACAGACGCACCCGGGCACATGACATGGTCCCGTCCTTCTTGACCTGGAGAAAAAGACACCTTTAGAAAATAGAAGGGTGGAGGGGGTGTCTACAACTTGTGTTGACATACGCACCATTCCGTGTGTCTCCCCTGCAGATGACCGTTCTTCCTGCAAGGGAATCCATGGTAGGTGAACTGGTGTTGGGGCATGGAGGGGCTCCGGGTCTCTCTCTCTGTCCGTCTGCTTCCACAGTGTCCTAACACGTACAGCTGGCTCGGATACTGTCTCAGCTTCTCTAAGAGCTAAGAAAAAAATCAGAAGAAACAAAGTCCTTTATTGCGTCATATGTTTCAAATGAATTCACCTTACTGAATATAACAATTTAATACTGTTGTTAATCAAAACCGAAGGACACTCACTATATGCCATCCTCATCCTCTTTTTCTTCTTCCGCTTCTTGGACGAGCCCTCTTCTGGTGGACTGAATTGTGGTCCCTTAAAATTTTTGAGCACAACCACTTTCTGTCTGAGGCAGCTGCAGCCAAAGATACAGTCAATCTTTCCACAATGGGTTATTCGGCGGTCTTGTGCCAGGCTGGCACACACACAGCCCAGCCGGCAGAAAGCATTGAGGCAGGGTGGGGCTCGGCACTTGATCTTAATAGGAGCTGTAGGGTTCTCACAAACAAAGCCCTGAGGAGAAAGTACATGTAGGCAATCACTGCAAGTATGGCTAATGTTTAAACATCAGAGTTGTCTTAATGCACTCACAAAATCAGCTTAACAAAAACAAAACTAGAAATACAAAACTGAATGTAAGAAAACTCTAAAATGTCTATGCCTTTACATTAGACCAGACCAAACAAGTCAAAAAGCTGATTTAATGGTGTATGGGCTTACTGTCGACGTGAAGAGCGAGGTGAGGGCGATCGTCGCCCTCACCTGAGTGATACAGGTCCGATGTTCACCCTCCCAGACAACCTCGTCCTCCAGATCCCTCTGTCTGAGCAAGGCCTTGGTCAGCCCCGGGACAACAACCCGGGTCTGTGCAGAAGCAGGCTCTGGCTCACAGTGATCATCCTCAACAGGAGCCAGGTGAGCAGGAGGGGGCACTTCTATTTCTGGCCTCGAAACATGGGAGTCCTTCGATGGAGGAGGAGACTTGACCCTTGGCTTCCTCTTTCTCCTTTTTAAATTAGTTACTGGGTCGTCTTGGGTGATGGGGGCTGCATTGTCCATCAATTGTGGTGGTATAATGGGCAGTGGTGCTGGGATCACTGTAGGTCCAGCACTTGGTTTATCTCTTTTTTGGTTTATGCGTGGTCTTTGTTGCCTTTTCTCTGTTTTCTCACATTTTTTAGGCCCTTTGGATGCAAGGGGCAATCTCGGCTTTTTGGATGGGGGGGTGAATGTGGTAGGTGGTGCCTGTTTCTTCAACACACTGTCCAGTGTTCGGACGTAGCTGGTGCTCTTGGTTGGAAGCTGGTAGGTCACCGGGGTGACGACAGCGGTCTGGTTGAAACTGGCAGCACGCTCGTCAATTAGTTTGCCTTCGTTAGCTAGATACTCATCTAACATGTCACTGCAGAAGGCCGAAAGGTTCTTTCGTACCACATCTGAACTTGGGCCAGCTAGAAAGTAAGAAATGAATTATGAATAACAGCACAATTAAGTTATATGGCTACATACCACAGGAAAAAAAAAAAAAACAGATGAGTGGTTAGCATCCTCAGAAATTATTAGGGCCCTAAGAATTTTGTTTTTGGCTCCACATGGATGGATTTGAAATCAATTAATTTATCACATTTTACTGGGGATTGTTAACATACTGTACATATTGGTTTCATCATTTAGCAACTATAACACAATTTAGTAGTACCCCTACATAAAGACACAATTTTGGTCCTCATGTTGACAGACACCAATTGCAGACATCAAAGGTAAATGCAAAACCTAGAATCAAGACTAGAAGTTTACAGTGGTTTTATGCCAGCACACACATGAGAGAACAAACCTGAAACACCTGTTAAGCAAATTCTCCTAATACTTTTAGTGCTCCAAAATTAGTGGTGCAACAGTACACCTAAGTGTGATGAGGCATAGATGTGTCAAAATGTTAGCAACTGCGTCAACCTTTCCAAAAGTTCACACTGCCTCTAATGTGATTGTAGGAGGAAACTAGTACAGTCGAAGTCGAGAGAGAGATATAAACAATGTCAAGGCAAGGACATGGGAAATCAGCATGACCATGCTGTAATAAACAGCTATGTTGAGAGGGGCATCCGAAAGAGTGCAGGGGAGCTGTGGTTGGGGTACCAACTATGCCTAATTGTGGGAAAGCACGGTATACAAGACAACAAATACAAGGGGCAGTCTAGGTTTGGGACAGTCTAGTGTATCTAGTTTGAGAAATAGGATACCTCACAGGTCCTCAACTGGCACCTTCATTTAATAATACCCGCAAAACACCAGTCTCAATGTCAACAGTGAAAAGGTAACTCTTGGATGCTGGCATTCTAGCTGCCAGTTGAGGACCTGTGCAGAATCTGTTTCTCAAACTAGACAATGTAATGTATTTGTCCTCTTGTTCACAGGGCCCTCCCACTCTTTCGATTCTGGTTTGAGCCAGTTCGCAATGTTCTGTGAAGAGAATAGTACACATCGTTGTACCAGATCTTCAGTTTTTTGGCAATTTCTTACATGGAGCAGCCTTAAGTTCTCTGAACAAGAATAGACTGATGACTTTCAGAAGAAACTTATTTGTTTCTGTCCATTTTGAGTCTGTAATGTTGAAGATACTAAACTACTCTAAAGGAGGCCAGTGATATGGCTTCTTTAAATCAGCACAACAGCGATGCCAACATTTTTCAGCGATGCCAACATAATCACAAAATTATTTTTTAATGACCAATTGTACTTTTAAAACCATAAACTTGGATTAGCAAACAACATTCCAAGGGGACACAGGAGTGATGTTTGCTGATAAAGGGCCTCTCTGTAAGCTTACATATTCCACTGATTAGTTAGAAATCTTGTTTCCAGCTACAAGTCATTTACAACAAAAAATGTCTACACTATTTCTGATAAATGTGATGATATTTTAATGGACATAAAATTTGCTTGACATTCAAAAATAAAAGACATTCCTAAGTGACCCCAAACCAATGAACTGTTGTCTATAATTTTACCACATAGTATTTATTGGAATTAAAATCCACATTTAGGCAGTGTAGAGCTAAAATAGCATAATCCCAATTATTGCAATGGAAACTGTAGTTGAATACTTTCTTGACAATATCAGCTAAAAAATTAGTATTATACTGACTTATCTTCACCACCTCGTCTTGTTTTACAACTTTTAAAGCAACACGAAATATTAGTTATGAGTAGTTAATATAAAATAATTGTATGCATCTACTACCTTCAGTCTTGGAAGAGGATGGAGAGTCCAAGGGGACTAACTTCTCTCTCCAGCCCTTGATTTGGGTGAAGTCTGTTGTCTTGCCAGTCCTGGAAACAAAGGGGACTGAACCACCTAAAAATAAATGTATGAAAATAAGTCATGTCCCATTTGAGATTAAAATACTCCCATAAAACCTCAAGCAGATAACTAAAACTATACTTTGAATCATTTCAATAAAACAACTACTCAATGAGCATTACCTACCTGGAGAAGATGCCAATTCTACAGAGCTTGGCTCTGAACAAGGGATAGGTGGGGGGAGAGGAAGACTAACACCCAAGTACTGCAAGTCGATGACAAGAGTGGGATCCAGTAAACTCATTTTCAGTCCAACTTCAAAGAACACAAATGACAGATTAGCATTCTTGTAGACTATGCATAATAACTGCAAAACGACCAAAGACACCATCCAAGTACAACCCGGTTTCCAATAAAGTTGGGATGCTGGGTAGAATGCAAAAAAAAAACTGAATGCAATGATGTTCAAATAATTTGTCCCTGTATTTATTTGGAAATAGGACAAAGACAACATATCAAATGTTGAAACTGAGAAATGTCATTGTTTTTGGAAAAATATACGCCAATTTTTAATATGATGCCAGCAACACGTTTAAAAAAAGTATGTTGGTGCATGTTTACCACTGTGTGGAATCATGTCTTTTTATACAATGCTCTGTAAGGGTTTGGGAACTGAGGAGACCAACTGCTGTAGTTTTGAAAGTGAAATGTTCTGCCATTCCTGCTTGGTATAGGATTTCAGCTGCTCAACAGTTCTGGGTCTCCTTTTCATATTTTCCGTTTTATAATGTTTTGAATGGGTGACAGGTCAGGACTGCAGGCAGGCGGGTTTAGAACCCTGACTCTTAATACAGAGCCATGCTGATGTAATATGTGCAGAATGTGGGTTGGCATAGCCCTGTTGAAATTAACAAGACCTTCCCTGAAAAAGATGTCATCTGGATGGCAGCATATGTGGCTCCAAAAGCTGTGAATATTGTTCAGCATTAATGGTGCCTTCACAGATGTGCAAGTCACCCATGCCATGTGCATTACTCCACTCCCATAGCATTACAGATGCTGGCTTTTAAACTGAGCGCTGAAAACAAGCCAGATGGTCCCTCTCCTCTTATGTCAGGAAGATAAGGCATCCATGAGTCCCAAAAATAACACAAATTCCGATTTGTCAGACCACAGGACAGTTTTCCACTTCGCCTCAGCCCATCTTTAATGAGCCTGGGCTCAGAGAAGGCGGCAATGTATCTGGAGCTTGTTGATACAGCTCTGGAAAAAAATAAGAGACCACTGCACCTTTTTCTTTCCTTTCCAAAAGAGTTGAAAAGAAAAGTGTTGAGTGACGAACAGATGCGTTCAATTTGCAGTGGTCTCAATTTTAACCCTTCTGTTCCTCACTCAAACTTCCTTTTTGACTTTTTTGCAAAGGAAAGAAAAAAATCCAGAGCTGTATATGGTCTTCTTTGCATGGTAGAGTTTTAACTTGCATTTCCGGATGCAGCAACATACTGTGATTATAGACAATGGTTTAGTGGAATGATTTCCTAAGCCCATGCAGTGATGCCCACTACAGGATTGTGTTTTCTAAGCAAAGCCGCCTAAGGGCCCAAAGATCACAGCCATCCAATTTTAGTTCAGCCCTTCCCCTTGGGTACAAAGATTTATCTGGATTCTCTGAATCTTTTAATGATTTTATGTACTACAGATAAACTCTTTGCAATTTTACATTGAGAAATGTTATTCTTATATAGTGGCACTATAAACTTGAGCCATGTTTCACAATGGGGTGAACCCATCCCCACCTTTACTTTTGAAAGACTCATCCTCTCTGGGATGCTCTTTTTATACCCAATCATATTGATGACCTGTTGCCAATTAACTTAATTAGTTGAGATCTTCCACAAGGTTTTTGTTGCATTACACAACTTTTCCCCCCGTCCCAGCTTTTTAAAAACATGTTGCTGACATCAAATTGAAAGTGGGCATATATCTTTTCAAGAAACAGTAACATTTCTGAGTTTGAACATTTGATATGTTGTCCTTGTACTATTTTCTATTGAATATAGGGTTTAAATGATTTTACGCATCATAGCATTGTTTTTCTTTACATTTTACACAGCGTTCAAACTTTTTGGGAAAATAGGTTGTTAATTGGTCTTGGTATTACCTTCTTGCAACACAGGATGTATAACCTGCCGATGCTTCATGATCTTCAGGTCGCACAAAAGAACCTTCTCAAAAGCAGCTATTATTTCATTTGAGGGTTCTCTTTCAACTGAAAGAAATAATGTATGAGTAAACAGGTATGCCAAATTATAATTTTATCGTTCTGGAATATTTCCAAAAGTATTCAAACTCTTTCACTTCCTCCTCATTTTATTGTGTTTTATACTATATCAATAATTGATTAAAAACAATTACCATCAATTCACACAGAATACCCCATAATGACACTGAAAAAACATTGAGAAATGTCAATTTATTAAAAATAAACAAAAACTGTTTAAGCTCATGTAGATGCGTATTCTGACCCTTTCCCATGGCACTCCAAATTGAGCTCAGATGCTACTTGAGATGTAGAACTTGGAGTTGACCTATTGCAAATAGATTTTGAAAGGCAGAATCAGGCCATAAAGATCCCACAATTCTCAGAGCAAAACCCAAGCCAGAAGTCCAAGGAACTCTGTAGACATCCGAGACAGAACATTGTCAAAGCCTAGATCTGGGGAAGAATATAAAATAATTGCTAAAGCACTAGATGACCCGAGGAGCACAGTGAGCTCCATCAATTTGAAAGGGAAAAGGTTTGGAACCACCAATGTAGTTCCTGGAGCTGGCCGTCCAGACAAAAAATAAAACCCTTATTTGGTCTGACAAGATTAATATGGAACAATTAGGACTGAATGCCAAGTGCTAAATCTTGTGAAAACAAGGTACAGCTCATCACCTGGCTAATACCATCCCTACAGAGACAAATGGTGGTGGGAGCATTATGCTATGGGGATGCTTCACAGCAGAAGAGCCTGGGACACTGGCCAGGGTTTGAGGGAAGGCTGAATTGAGATTTATACAGAGCTAAAGAGAAATTCAAACCGCATTCATTGTTTAAAATAGGCTAACCCAAATGAAAAAGAAATTAACAGAAAACACAATTCTCTTAGAAAAGTCAGTACACCCACGGAAAGATGGTGTGAGCAGCAGGGGGCTGATAACAGTAGATCTCGAGATTGAACCAAAGGGATGTCAAAAATCCTGCAAAAACTGCAAGATAAGAAGGTTTGGCCTACACCATACGGTGTGTGGCAACATAATGCCAACATTAAGAACAACCTATCCGAAGCCCTCAGAAGAAAGATTGATGCCAATGGGTCAGGCAGGGGTTACAAATCCATGTCAAAGTGCATGAGTGATCTATCAGAAAGACTGCACAAACATGGCATACGTGGGATGTCAGAAAGGGGCAGAAATTACTCTGTGCACTAAACCTACTGGAACAATATGCTCTACACAGATGAGTCAAAGGTGGAGTAGTCTGGCCATAATGCCAGGCCATGTCTGGCAAAAACAAAACAAAAAACTCCCTTTGTGCAGAAGAACCACATGCTGTACCAACTGTAAAGAACGGAGGTGGTAGAATTATGGTTTGGGGCTGCCTCAGAACCTCGCAAACATGCCATAATTACGTCAACAACAAAATCATATTGTACCAGAGAATAGCGGCGCAATCTGTAAGATGTTGACTTTGAACCAAACATGGATCTGGCAATAAGACAATTATCCAAAATACACAAGTAAAACTTCAACAGAATGATAGCAAAAAAGAAATGGACAATTTGCTGAACCAAAGCCTAGATCTCAAATCTATCAATATGCTGTGGGGGGACTTGGAGCTGGCCATGCATTCAAGAAAGTTCTCAAACATGACACAGTTAAAACAGTACTGAAAGCGTGGGCACAAATTTCTCCCAGCCAACGAAATACTAATACTCAGTTACATAAAACCGCTACATGAAAGTTTTCATCCAAAAGTGGCAACACCAGCTATTGCAGCTAACAACTTTTCTGCACTCTGAAATTACATTTCGGTTGATTTTTGATGAATAGATGATAGCTAAATATGACCTTTCAGTGTAATTTGTTGAATAAAACCTGTCAATAGTGTTGGAGTGAAAATTATATCCATAGGCCCAAATATATTTTTAAAAAGGGACAACTTTCCACGCGGGGTATTTTAATACATCATCATTAAATAAACCAAATCTTTATGTTCTCTGCCTTTGTGTAACGTAACAAACTAACAATTTGAATAAAAAAATATGCTGTAGCAACTGATGAAATGTATCAAACATGAGGTAAACAGACATCACATAAAAGCAGTTTGGGGACATGATATATCAAATGAGTAATTTTCTGTACCATTTGTTGCCTCAGAGGTTTTCTGAGGTTGCTCAGTCATCGTCTCACAAATTGCAGGCTCTCCCAGGTGGACTTCAAGCGCTTCCTGTAATTTATACCACTTTACTTAAATAATTGACAGTTTACTTAAAACCAATAGACATACAGTGACCTTCAGAAATGTTTAGCACTTTGAAAACGTTTTGCTTTTTGATTGTGTTTTATCAGCACTTTAGACTGACAATGGCACAAAGAATATGCGGTTTAATTTTAGGAGAATTTCATTATATTGAATGAACCATGTACAAACTAGAGCACATTTTGTACATAGTCACCAGATTTAGGATGTCAAAAATATGTAGGCACATTAACATTATGCACAATAAAGTAGTCATAGCAGTATTTTCTCTATTATGCATGCAATGCCATCCTGAAATAAACCACCCAGAGACATCACCAGATGCTGGGTATCATCCCTGTTGATGCTCTTGCTCTATTATAGCCATCTTCCGTTTCTGCTACATTTGTTGCCTTTTTGCATTCAGTATATTCAGCATGAGAAAGGCATGCTAAACTGGATACAGACTGAACGATTGACTTGCTGTCCCTGAAAAACTCCTTGGCCGAAATGAGTGTGTTTGGGATCATTGCTGCATTGGGGTGCATTGTCAAGTTAAAGGCATTTGGTTGTATCAGCGATGACAACGTTTTTATACACTTCAGACTACATCAAGTTGCTACTGTCATTTACTACATCTTCAATGAAGACAATTGAGACAGTTCCAGTTATAGCCATACATGTCCAAATCACCACAGAAAAGGAGGTATGTTAGTTATTTTGTTCACTCCACACTTTCCTTTAGCCATTATTTGGAACATGTTCATCTTAGTCAATGTATTTTTCTGAATTCTGCATGTTCTATTAGGTACTTTCCTCCCATCCTGATTTGCGGATATGTCGTTTTGGCATTTAGCACTCTGTGGATCGTAGCGGCTGACACATCCACGACTACCTCCTGAAGAGTATTTATTTTCTTCAATTTGATTGGCATTCCTAGGCTGTACACAATAATGCAGAAATTAAATTTAGCTTTATTATTTTAGTCCAGGACTAGAGTTAATATTAATCAGCAAAATTGGCCCCTAATGTTTGATGTCTCAGTTTTTCAATTTATCTGCCTCATGTAGGCCAGACTGATTTGCAATTAAACTTCTTTGGTCCTCAGGTTGTGACATCAGCAACAGATTCCAAATGAACAGCCTAGAATCAAGACTATACATCAACAGCTCTCTTGCATTACCTCTGCCTAATAATAATAATAATAATGATGATAATAAACAGTTTTGCTTTGACACTAAAACTGGGATATAATTTGCTAAATGTAAGTCATTTCAAAATGGTTAATGGATGAAAATACACTTAAGATGTTTACTTATTTTAGTGACCAGAAGACATCTGCAATTAATATTAATAAATTAAACATTAATGTTTTAAATGTGCCTCTAGAATAGTTTTGAGAGCTTGACATTTTCACAATATACATTTTCTCGCCAATCCGCCAGGTAGTTTACTTTGACTTGTAGCTCATTACTCATACTAGGCTTTAGACATTCAGTACTATCTCCCGGACACCAAACGACCCTGGACTAACAGTATTCCAGTCTTGTTGTTAAAGGAAAAAGAGGGGAAACAAGTTGTGTTATTACTTAAAAACTGTCCTCAGGCAGGATTCTACACAGCAAAGTAGTACGGTATGTACGTTGAAAACAGTAATTTCCTTTAACATTCTAAAACAAAGACCAAGAAAACACAACAGGCACCCCATAATGCATTCATAACACCTTTTACACAACACAATGAACAGGTGGAGCAGGCTTCCCAAACTAGGGGTTGCAACTCCATTAGCGGTCAACACATTTAAAAAGTATCTGGCACACAGGTCATAGAAGCAGCTTTATGCCACAGGTCATAGAGCCTGCTTCACATGGTAAGAAGCAATGTTTATAAGCCATTCAAGACACAGAGCCGCATGTACAAGGCCTGGCCTTCAGATTAGGGGAAATACAACAATGACAATGGTTTGGTCTACATTAGAGATCATACAAGCATTATTGCCTGATGATTTTTCAATATACAAACAACTTCAGTGTGACATACAGAAACAAAATTCTGACCTGCTGATATGGGTAACACTAAATATTATACCCCGTTTACTAGGAAAATAACACAGTAACAACTGTGGTAACACAACAGTTCCATATGTAGTACATGGTAATAAGGTTGTCGCAGAACTAGTTATTTCACAAATGGTACAAGGAATGTTTAATTCATTACTAAAGGTTGTACAACATGTAGATACAGGTGTTATTAAACACTCTTGTAGTTTCTAATCTCAACTGCAATGTAATAACTTAAACCAAAATGTGACTGTTAACTAACATCAACACCATCAGCAATACTAGTGTTGAAACCATCTTCATCTCTTAATTTCAATGGCCAGGAGTGACTTACAAGGCCCTAGAGCCCAATTTATCCCAATGACACACCGACATTTAAACACCCTTTAATGTTGCTCTACATCAGATTTTTTTATATTTGCTTTGCAATTTCAGTGCAGAAATTGTGCATTCAATATCTGCAGAAACAGCAGAATTATGGTATTACAGGGTTACTTTTCTGCCGCTGCTGTGATTTGCTGAATTTTTTTCCCACCTTGGCCCACATATAAAAATATATATAGATGTTTAAAATGGGTGAAAGAAAGCTAAAGTAGAACTGGAGAAGAGTATATTCATTTTGAACTCTTCATAATTGTCTTAGAATTCACCTATTTTTGAAATCCCATGTACAGCACAATTGTACGGTTAATCACTGTATTTACTGTTTTACTTACATAGTACTAAATATAAAATGTCATATTGATTATATTATTTTCTGTATAGTGAGGAGTTATAAAATATTATACAAAATATTTGGTAGCAGAAAACAGTATGTTGGTGACTGTGTGCATTGAAAGATATGGATATGTCTGTCAGGATCAATTAGTTACCTTGGACGTGAAAGAGACAAAGAGCTGTTCCTCCACTTCCTCAAGGTTGGGCTGCATAGTAACATCAGTGGGTCCACCAATTACTGGAAGTGGATCGGCAGTGGTTGATTTCGAGACTTTTTTTGATCTCCTCCTAGATCGCCGAGGTTTATTGCTCTTAACTGGTTGAACCGAACCACCCGGATCAGTGGAACTAACTGGCACACTAGCGGTGCTTAAAGTTGGGATAGTAGAACATGAGACAGGAGTTGCATCACTGCTTGGAAAGTCTTCTGTGATCTCAAGCTCATCTGAGATAGAAAAAAAGTGAGTGAGGTCCGCCAGCGACGGGGTTGGTGACAATGGGTCGGGACCCAACGATGAAAAGGGAGATAACTGGAACGGGAGTGGAGATGGTGTAGAAGGGCGTGTTAATGGTTCTGAATGTCCTTGAAAAGATGAAGCAGGGTCAGGGGGAGTGGAGGGTTGGGCATTGTCCAGAGCAGGTAAACCAGGATGAGAGGTAGATGAGAATGAGGCCCCCTCGAAGGGTAATGGGTTAAAGTGAGAAGATGACAACAGGGGGATATAGGGTGTTGTTAAAAAAGGATCAGGGGCAGGTAGCCCCAAAAGGGATGCTTGTGATGACAGTTCAGAGGAGAGTACAAAAGGGCTAGGGGCTGGTAAACGTTCAAGGCCGGGAAATGACGAGGCAGGTATGGAGGGAGCGGACACTGGTTTCACTGTAGAGAGGGAAGGTAACGTGGGTTCAAGATCTGGTAATGATGCTGGTGATGATGGCTCAAAGCCACTTAGTGAAAGGCCAGGGGATGGTAACATTGGGGTAGACTCAATTTTAACATTGGTAAGACCAGGTGTTGATGAGAGTTCTGAGGAATTTGAGACTGGGTCTAAGTTAAGTGGTGTTAAATCAGTCGCTAGGCTCAATGTGACAGGTACATCGGATGGTCGTTCTTGGCATGGGGATGACAAGACAGGGGCTGGTGCAAATGAGGCAGGAGCTGACAACAAGGGGTCAGGGATTGGAGACATCACAGTCGCTGGCAAACAAAGCATGGGTGATGATCGTGAAATGGTAGGCTCAGGAACAGTGAACAACTGATCAGTGGTAGGTAATACTGGGTGAGATTCTGGTAAAATTTCATCTGTAGTGGGATCCAAAGAATCTGGGTTTGACCTGGAAACTTTGGTGGATTGAGCAGTGGGGGAAATTGCTGGAAGTACTGGAACTATAGCTGGATCTGTAGGATCAGTGGATGGAACTACAGGATCACTGGCTTGAGGAATAGCACAGCCAATTGGGTCGTTGGCTGGACTGGTACAATCCTTTGCAGGGCCATTTGAGTCTGTGGCTTGGCCAGTAGGAGTTGTGGCTGGATTAACAGCATCTCTGGTTGAAACAGCAGAATATGAGGACAAAGAAGTGGGCGATACAGTAAGAGGTTTGGGTTTGGTCCGAACAGGTCTAGATTTAGACTTTAACTGCTGAAGGTACAGTGCTAGCAGGGGCAAGGGCATAGGCTCAGGTCGTTTGTGTGGTTTACTCTTCCCCTGCTGTTGTTCATGAGAACCTGTCCTTTTCCCTTCAGAGCAAACAGAGCTGTGTGTAGCCTTTTGACTGTTTTCAACTTCATCTGCTGAATTGTTATGGGTTGACACAAGGGTTTTCATCGGTTCCTCGGACTGAGATGAATTTACAATGCTAGTGAAGGTGTCAGATGTAGTCATGTAGTTCTGGGTTCCCACCTGTTCCAATGTTTCCCCCAAATTGTCATTCGCAGCTACTTTCACAACCACACCATGGGCAACCATGCTCTTATTGTCTGTTTGCTCAACAGCTGTATTCGGGATCTCTACATTGCACCTTATTATTTTCAGATGACACTCCCGAATTAGTTCAGAGAAGTTTCTTTGAGAAGGTCCTGTTGTACTACTCAAAAAGAAAAACACAAAATATTAGATGCATATTTTACAATAAGAAGCAAATGGATAACATGCAGCCACCTGAACTCAAGAACTTACCCATCATTTTGATCAGTGGACTGTATGTTGCTGGTTGACGTTGCCATGTCCAACACTGTAGCAGTTTGAGCACTTTCACCTGCTGCTGATGTTTGTTGGGAATAGCATTTTCCACGCGGATACTTTCTGGTATGTTTCACAGGCTTACAAGTCTTGGGAGATATTATTTCATCTTTCTTCATTTTGGAGGGAGTTGACTTCTTGGAGGAACTGTGCAAATCCTTGACTTCATCACACTTTATAAGATCCAATTTTTTTGCATCACAGATTACAAGTCCTTGGTATTGTGGGGAAATATCTTGAGAATTGCGCTTGTCAATCAAATACCTGAGATTACTTTGAAGAGGGTTAAAATCCTTTGAATACATAGTTTCAGTTTTTTCAATCTCATTACAGAGACCGGATTTCAGTTCTATTGCATTGGAGTCTGGCCTATTATCATTGACCTCAGAGGTTCCACTGTCAGAGAGTGTAACACTCTGACCATCTTTACTAAGGACTACTTGATCTACAGCTGAAGTTTCTTTACATTGTCTTTTTACCATCAACGACTTCAGGTTATTCAGGCATTTACCAGGTTTTTGCTCACTAATAGACCTGGTTTTGTCTTTAGACTCATTTAAGGAACTTGTTTTGACCATTGCAATGTCACTGTCATCAGAGGTGAGAAATCCTTGACTGGCTGCCGAGTTATCTGTAGAAGCGCATTCCATCATTATTGACTTGAAATCATTTAGTTCATTTTCAAAATTAGGCTCACTGGGAGAGTTGTTAATCTCATTTGACAGAATGGACTTCAGACTGGTTCTTGGTCCATCAGTGTTGATCCCAGGTTTGTTACAACCTGAAAGGGTAGCAGCATTGGAAGCGATCAGACCTTCATGAACTGATGAAGTATCTTTTGAGTTGTGTTTTGCCATCAAAGACTTCAGGCCATCAAGACCTCTGACAATCTTAAGCTCATTGGCAGATATCTTTTCACCGACTGTAGGTGTAAGATGTCGAGCATCCGTGCTGAGGAGTCCTTTATCCACTGCGGAAATGTCTTTGAAGTTACGTTTTGCTGCCATCAAAGATTTAAGGCCATTCAAGCCTTTCAAAGGCTTGACTTCAGTGAGGGATCCAATTTCATCCTTCTTTGACTCATTGGAAGGACTCATCTTCATCTTTAGAGCCCAGGAGTTGGGTCCACTTGCAAAGGGGTTGAAGTCTGCTTTGAACTGAGACATGCGTACGTTCTGGTAAGCTGTTACAGCAAAGAACTCAGTCTGTGGAAAAGTGAAGGTTATCACATCAGGCCCACTGAACTGAATATTCTCTGTAGCTGTTTCAGCTGAGACCACATGGAGGTGCGGTAAGTAACGGTGCATTGGATGCAAAATGATATTGCCATCCTGGTCCAAGAAGTTGTCGGTAAGCTTAAGCTTGTAGAATGACACTGGGTTCTGCATCCATTGGTGACCAGAAGACGGAGAATCTGGGTGGATGAAGACCTGCCTCTGCAGATGTGCTTCTCCCTTTCCACATATTTTCCAATCTTGCCCAGTCCACTTGTAACGTTTGTTGTCCACTTGATTGATATCCATCAGCAGAGTGTACTTCTGAAAGGGGTCCAACCCAGAGATGCGAAAGCGACAATACGGGAACATTCTCCGGCCTTGTTTTGTTAGTATCATCTCAGTTTTACATCTGAAGAATTCATTCCACATGTTGTTATTGTCCAAAATGATCTTAATACCTCTGCAAGTGCTCTCCGCTGGTAAATTCTGTGGTTGGTTATCAGAAATGGCATTGGAGTTCATTGTGGGGGCAATTTGACCAACACTCATTGCATAGTTTGGAGTGGATGTTGCTGCAACGTTTGCTTTCTCAATGGCTACAACTGCACTTCCCTGTTTTGTTTTTAGGGTACCCAGTAGGTCAGGGGGAGAGGCAGCCGAAGGAAGTGCCATGTGGGCAGTTGCCCCCTCCTCATGAAGAACCATTATTCTCTTGTTGGCGGCCATGAACTTGTCACGGTCCATTTTTAGAGCCAAACACCATCTTACATCAGTATGTTCAAGTCTTCATTCAGAATCCTAAATCAACAAAAAAGTCATGTTTAGCGTGCTTAAAATATAATCCTAAAGTCTGATGTAAAAAAAGCCAAATCACATTCAAATAAAAACAGGGAACATATTGAGTTGGCAAACAATTACCCATTAGCAAAACAAAAACATGCCATCTTCGGTAGACAGGTCAGAATTATGGATAACGAGCATGTAAATGAAAAATAAACGTGCCCATTTAGATAACTATATTTCAAGCATTACACAAAAGAACTGAATAGTCTAAAGAGAAGTACCAGCCTAAAAAAATCCCCACAGCAAAAAAAATAAAATCTGGGTCAACCCTGTATCAGGGCAAAAAGCTAGTAATGTCACAATTCTTCAAAAATATAACTAACGAAATTGAAAAATTTTCATTTGCAAGCATAGTCTGTACATTTTCTTAAGTTTAAAGTATGATAACATGATTTAACAAAGTATTAATTTGGCCTAAATTCTAAATGTGAAAACTATGATAGGATATTTGGGCATTATTTAACTACAAAGGAATACAAACTAGTGTCGCAAGAAGGAAAATAGTGTCACAAACAGAAGCACATCAAAAAATCTGTATACAAGTCTTGTTATTTAATCAACATTCGAACACAATAACGTACATTTAATTAGACATGAACCTCAATTCATTGCAGTATCAAAAAACAAATTCAGGGAATTAGAATTTTATGAATCCCCAATGAACAGTATTGGGGATATGCCAATTGAAGAAGAAAAACACGATCTGAAGAAGACATCAAACACCATCTTAAACAAATGTACAACAAATATTTCAGACTACTCCCTTGAGTAATTGATTGTTTTAGGTACAATCTAGTAATTAAAATAATCAAAGAGTGTATAATTCTTAAAACATTCTAACATCTATTTAAAGAGATACATTTTTCCAAATCTAAAACGTCTAAACCGCGAAATAAATCAAATACTTCTCTATAAGTGGCGGCCATTTTGCATTTTCTAAACATAAACAAGCTAGTGCGTCAACTAAATCGACCGTAAACTGGCGATAGCATGCATTGGTGTGGAAATCACCAAGTCACAACTCTGTTATCATTTAACTTTAAGTGGATTGAAAACGAAAAATCCATATTTCTCTGCCAATGCCCTAGATGCAATCACCTGCGACGACCAAAAAACGTGTCTCGGGCCTCCAAGGCCCTAGAACGGACGCCATGCCAACAACACACCAAAGCGTGCACACCCAACACGATCGAATTCAATGGCGTGTGATTCCCAAGTCAACATGGTGGGCACGTTCTCTCAGGATAGAAAAGAGAATACTTGGAGCTTCCAAAGTCAACTCGATATTTCTCAAGATCATATGTTTTGACAAACACATGGATTACCTTTTGCATATTGAAACGGAAACAAATATGCGAAGTTTGTCGTCGATTACTGGTATAATCCCCTCATTTTCCTCAGTTGAAAACATAATATACCTCGCATCTTCCAGCTGGAGGAAACGTTCATGCGTGCAGTTAAACAACGTCATAGCTCTGCTGAGGCACGTTCACGTTCTACTGCGCAGACTCAACGCCATTGTTTGTGTCACATGATTCAGAACTGAGGGCGACTGCATACGGTGGTGGTACCGACCGCGGCCAAAGGGAGGTTTGATTCTCCCTACTTTTTGGTAGGGAACCAGCAACAAAGATGGAATTGTTGGGTTAGAATTAGGATCCATTAGTTGACCATGTTGAAGTTGCGAATGCAAACGTGTTCATTATGTCAGACTATGCTCGTGGTAATGCTGGTATCGAAAGCCTTTTGGGGGAAGCCACATGTTTTACCAACCAGCTCAAACCGGTTTGCAATGTTCAACCCTTGAACGTGCCTTCTCCCTTTCAGCAGTGTTTAGTTGTTCAAACTGTCTATGCGAACGAAAATAAATATACTAGTATGCGACGGTAATGTGAGAAGACCTGAGTGGTTTATCGACACTATTGTAATTATAATTACAGTACTTTAGTTATTATTAGGAAATGTTAGCAAGGTAGCTGGTGTTGTTGTTTTTGAGTGTAGTGTAATCGGCGTATCCTAACAGTAATAACGAAGGATTCCATTTAGAATAGTCTGGCCTGACGAAAAAGGCTTTAATCCAAACAGAATACACGTTGCAAAGTAAATTCGATTTTTTTTCGAACGATGCTTGTTAGTTCCGTTTACTTTCATTTAATTTCTAGAGTAAACAATATACACAGTGACGGACAGATCCTTCGTAGTACATCGAGCTCATCTAGGTTTTGTGTTGCTAACAATAATGAAAATGAATGTGATAGCTGCAGGCGAGATAAAAGAAAGAATGACAACTACTAGTTATGACTAGTCTTCATTTGCTTTCATGGTACGATAGGTATGTCGGTAGTTTAGTAAACAGGGTTTACTTACGACTAATAGACAAATCAAAACACTCACAATCATGACTATTTATATAATTGTACAAACTAAATAATTTTACATGAGGTCTTGTAAGCCTAGTCATAATTTAATATAATTGGGTAGGAAGCTGTTTTTGCTTGGTGAGTGTGGCAAGAAATGTCAATGACAAAGCTCCATGCTCAATTCAGGGATTAATACCACCAGAAGCTGTTCCAGTATGGCTGACAAACATCTTAATGTGTTCTTATTAGGCAGTTTTGCATTGTCTATACAAGTGTAAAATGTGGTTGTAGTTGAACCAAAATACCTTAAGTGGTTCATAGTGGTACAAAGAATTCCTCCACATGAGCCAGGTGTGCCAAATGTGTTAATATGTTGTTATTCACAGAATTTATTTTAGAATGTGCCCACACCCTCAAAATATCACCGTTAATATCTGATCAACGGCGTAGGTTTGTAAGGTATATGGGGAGGTTAGGGTTAAACCTAACCCCCACCTAATTCTAAACCCCTGGTTCTGTTTGGGGCAGCAGGTGAATAGGTCAGTGTTCAAATTTTATTGCCTATGGACCCCAGCTCAGGCCATGTGTCATTTCAAGTCACATGCTCACTGAATTGGTTTGTACAAAATGTGTGCCGTCATTATTTTAAGTTGCTCTGAATAAGAGTGTGTCCTAGATTTTTAGATATTTGTAAATATAAATATTTTATTAACACTAATCTTTCCTTTTAATTATTTAAAGGCAGTATATATGCTACACATTAGCAGTTCATATTTTAAAATAAATGTTTGTGGAAAAATAGTGTTGTATATTATCAGGTTGACATTTGAATTACATTTATCCCCTTTTTTATACCCCCCACCACCATTCAGGAACGGTTATTTCAGTACAACGCTCTGTGTTTATAGCCATAATTATTTTTTGTTTACTTATCCCATTTTCAAGGTACAGACAAATAATATTCATACGGTTATTGTAAAATAATCTTAAATTATTTTGGGCGATTTTCACAATGACCCACTGTAGTAACTGCAAACTCTGGACCCATAGTTAACCCTGTAAGTAGACAGAGCATCTGACTAGTAACCAAAATGTTGCTAAATCAAATTCCTGAGCCAGCATTGAGAAAACAGTTGTTCTGTTCCTGAGCAAGGTAAGCACCTCTTTTCTCCAGGGTCATGGCTGTAAACAAGTGTTTTCTTAGGCAGTCTATCTAGTAAAAAAAATTAAAAAAACATTCAAATTAAGTGCTATATCTACTAAAATTGAATACATTATGTATCTTTTTTTGTTTATTTCACTGTTATCTAACCAAAGAAGTTCATTGAGAACTAAATCCAATTTTAAATTATGACCTGCCCAAAGGCATTTATTTTGCAGTACGCAAAACAACATCAATATAAAAATCGAAACTAAATTTACAGTTAATACAATGGGATGTTCATGCAGATATGTTTGGGGCATTTAGCAGGTACAATTATTCATAGCTGCTCAATATTGTTTTGATGGAGGAGATCAATGTCAAGGGCCTTTTGTAGTTCCTTCCATTCATTGGCAGCAGTAGACTGTTGAGTGTTGACAAAAAGAAATAAGCTACATGAGTGACTTAGAAATCTATTGGAATAGTTGATTTTGTGGATTAAGATGGTAAATAGGTCTGCTGTCAAGTATGTATTGCCAGTTAACAAGAGTTACTTTATGTTAAAGGAGGAGCATTCTGGATGACTAGCATGTGAACAGTAAACAAAAAAGTTCCAAGCAATCTATTTGTTCCATTGAAGTAATGTAAAAACAAGAATAAACAAATATTTGGACCATGCATTTTTTTAACTGCTCCATGTGTGAATTGTACCCATAGTGCTCTATCAATTGAGCTACTCAGCTGGCTTGGGACAGTCAATGATAGAGTCATGTCCTTCTAATTGACCAAGGCTGCTCAATCCTGGAACTGGAGAGGATCCAGTAGCTTCTCTCCAACCCCAGTTCTGACTAACCTGATTTTGCTTTTTATTTAGCTCATTATTAGAATCAAGTGTGCAAAATTAGGGTTTGAAGAGAACTTATAGGGCAGTAGCTTTCCAGGAACAGAATTGAGCTGCCCTGTAATAGACGATGCCCTTATCCAGAACTTAGTCTTCATCTTAAAGGAGCAATATTTTGAATTTATTCTCCAAGTGGAAGCTAGGCATATTGAAGCAACTACAAAAATGAAGCTTGCCGACACCTGACCTCCAACATGGAGTTTCTAGAACTTGAAAGGGCACGACTGTCAAACACCAATTTCAACACCCACAGAATGTGCTGAGCCAGATCACATGCAATGTCGATGTACTGCAACCATGGGATGTCACTTTACTGTTAGGCAATGATGTAATTGCAGCGCCATTTGGGAGCACAGATTTTTTAATTTTTTTTTAGGTATGTTCGGTTAAGCTTAGGTTATTGTTATTTATATTGATTTTACATTCAATGCATTATGAAATAATGACATGAAATATTTGTGTGGTTGGTAGTTTAAGTTGTGCTCAAAAGTTTCAATCATGAGTTTTCTATGAGTTTTCAAATTCTTGCGCGTGGTATAGCTGCCCATTCATCTTGGCAAAATGCCTCCAGGTCATGCAAAGTCTTTGCTCGTCTTGCGTGAACCGCAGGTTTGAGATCTCCCCAGAGTGGCTTGACGATATTAAGGTCATGAGACTAGGATGGCCACCCCAGAGCCTTCACCTTTTTATACTGTAACCACTAGAGGATCAACTTGGACATGTGCTTAGGATCATTGTCGTGCTGGAAACTCAGGGCACTCCATGCGCAGCTTTCGTGCAGAGGAATGCAAATTGCATGCCAATATTTTCTAATAACATGCTGCATTCATCTTGCCATCAATTTTCATAAGATTCCCCGTGACTAGAGCTCATACACCCCCAAAACATCAGTGAGCCACCACCATGCTTCACAGGTGGGGATGGTATTCTGTTCACTATAGGCCTTGTTGACCCCTCTCCAAACATACCACTTATGGTTACATTTTGGGCTGTGAGGCACGTCAAGGTGTTCTCGGGCATATTGTAACCAGGCTTTTTTTGTGGCATTGGCGCAGTAAAGGCTTCTTTCTGTATCGTCGTATTATGCTCCTTGAAACAACCACTCAGTCTTTTTCCAGAGCCGCCTGTATTCTTCCTGAGGTTACCTTTAGGTTTTTCTTTTGTGTCCCTAACAATTCCTCTGGCAGTTTTGGCTGAAATCTTTCTTGGTCTACCTGACCTTGGTATCAAGTGATTGATCCCCAACATATCCACTTCTTAATAAGTGATTGAATAGTACTGACAGGCATTTGCAAGGATATCTTTATAAAGTTCCATTACCTTGTTACGCAGGTCTTTTGACAGTTCTTTTTTCTCCACATGGCTCAGTATCTATCCTGCTCAGTGCATCTATGTAAGAAACTCATTGACTATTTATATGCATACACTAATTGCAATTTAAAAAGCCACGTGTGTGGGAAATTCACCTTTAATTGCCATTTTCACCTGTGTGTGTGTAAACTGTTTTTTTTGTGTAACAAGGCCAAACATTCAAGGTTATGTAAACATGACCAGGGCCATTTGGGTGATTTCTGTTATTATTATGATTTACAAAGGAGCCAAACAGCTATGTGATAATAAATGGCTTCATGTGATCACTATCCTTAAATAAAATACATATTTTCAAAATCAATGCCAACATTTCTCAATTTCTGTCAGGGTGTGTAATAATGAGCACAACTCTAGCTGTCAAAGGCTTGATTTCTATTTCAATTGCATGAAATTTTTTCATTAAAGTCCTTGTTATAGCTCCGCTCACATTTGTGTAAAACATATTGGAAAAGCAAATGCAGACGGCTATGTGCATACCTGTAACAGATGTCCTTCCAAATTCTGAAAAAAAATAAAAAGCTGACGAACAATGCCACAACCACACTGCTAGGACAGATGGTTCTGGATTCTACCTATTACTGAACAAAATGCAATTGCTGATGTCCTTGATTGCCAATTTATTGCAGCTGCTGATCTTTAGAAAAAACTACCATCTATACCAACCCATAATAACAGAGGTTAATGATAAAGGGATGCATTGAGTTCACAAAAAAAGAATTCTATGATTCATTGCTAGTTATAGACACTAAGAAAATCACAGGGGCTAATATGCTGGAAAATCACGCAGTAAAATAGATTTTGGAACATATAAATCTGGTTTCAGAACTGGGCACAGTATTATCAGAGCAAGTGCACTGATAAATGTTTTTGTCAAAGCCTTAGATGAGAAATTAATTTGTGTTGCTTTGCTTGTTGACCTGTTAAAGGCATTCGATACAGTAAGTCACTCAGTTTTTCTGAAACGCTGTCTTCATTGGGAGTGGCCAAGGACATTTGTCTCTGGTTCAAATTTACGTTAGTGACAGAACACACGTTTTTGTAGCTGATGGAATTACATTTAAAAAAATTGTACTCCACAAAGGAGTTCCACAGGGTTGAATTTTGGGTCCTGTATTGTTTACTCTACAGTGCCCTACACCAATATTGGTACACGTGGTAAAAATAATCAAAACAGGCTGTATCTTTACTGTTTATCTTTGATCATTCAAAATATATTAAGTAAAATAACTGAAAGAAAATATAAGGCAGCCCTTCATTTAATTATTTATGCAGCCTCCCTTTGCCAAGATAAAAGCTTTGAGTCTTCTACTATAATGCATGAGGATGTTGGAGAACACATGGCAAGGGATCTGAGACCATTCCTCCATACATAATCTCTTCAGATCCTTCAGATTCCAAGATCCACTCTTCTGGACTCTGCTTCAGCTCATCTCACAGCATTTTTTTATGGGGTTTAGGTCAGGTGACTGGGATGGCCTTGGCAAAACCTTGATTCTGTACTCAGTGAACCATTTTTGTTTAGATTTTCATGTGTACTTCCAGCAGGAAAATTATCCAGTTAGGGCTGTCACAATTTACATTTTAGTTGCGGCTGCACAAATAATTGTGATTAACAATTTAACTGTTGATATTGTAAATTGTGTGCCACTATTATAATGTAAGCCACATAATATTGTAGGCCTAAAAATACATGCGATACATTTGGAGATGGTGTTCTTCAGATTTGTGGTGTTTTCATTTTTGAGCACACGTTTTCTTTTAGAATCCAGCAATTTGCCCCTAAATAATTGGGCTCACCTCTTTCATTTAGCTTCAAACCAAAATGCACCCAGGGCGGTGCAACTGTGTTCGGTTTTGGAACTACTACAAAATCAATGTTGTTAACTATTGCTCTTCACAAAACGCACCCGCAAAGCAATGTCAATTATGTTTTTCTGCATACAGTGAGGGAAAAAGGTATTTGATCCCCTGCTGATTTTGTACGTTTGCCCACTGACAAAAAATACATTTTAATAATGGATTAATTTGAACAGTGAGATACAGAATAACACCAAAACATCCAGAAAAATGCATGTCAATTTTTTTTCTTGATTTGCATTTTAATTTGGGAAATAAGTATTTGATCCCCTCTCAATCAGGAAGATTTCTGTCTCCCAAATTTCTTTTATACAGGTATCAAACTGAGATTAGAAGCACACTCTTAAAAGGAGTGCTCCTAATCTCAGTTTGTTACCGGTATAAATGACACCTGTCCACAGAAGCAAACAATCAATCAGATTCCAAACTCTCCACCATGGCCAAGACCAAAGAGCTGTCCAAGGAAGTCAGGGACAAGATTGTAGACCTACACAAGGCTGTAATGGGCTACAAGACCACCGCCAAGCAGCTTGGTGAGAAGGTGACAACAGTTGGTGCGATTATTTGCAAATGGAAGAAACACAAAAGAACTATCAATCTCTCTCGGTCTGGAGCTCCATGCAAGCTCTCACCTAGTGGAATTGCAGTGATCACGAGAATGGGAGGATCTTGTCAAAGAACTCAATGCAGCTCAGACCATATTCACCAAGAAAACAATTGGTAACACACTACGCAATGAAGGACTGAAATCCTGCAGCACCCGCAAAGTCACCCTGCTCAAGAAAGCACATGTACAGGCCCATCTGAATTTTGCCAATTTACATCTGAATGATTCTTTGGAGAACTGGGTGAAAGTGTTGGCAGATGAGACCAAAATCGAGCTCTGTGACATCAGCTATACTCGCTGTGTTTGGAGGAGGAGGAATGCGGCCTGACCCCAAGAACACCATCCCCACCGTCAAACATGGAGGTGAAAACATGCTTTGGGGGTGTTTTTTTGCTAAGGGGACAGGACAACTTCACAGCATCAGAGGGACGATGGACGGGGCCATGTACTGTAAATCTTGGGTGGGAACCTCCTTTCCTCAGCCAGGGCATTGAAAATTAGTCATGGATGGGTATTCGAGCATGACAATGGACCAAAACACACGGCCAAGGCAACAAAGATGTAGCTCAATAAGAAGCACATTAATGTCCTAGAGTGGCCTGGCCAGTCTCCAGACCTTAATCCCATAGAAAATCTGTGGAGGTAGCTGAATGTTCAGGTTGCCAAACGTCAACCTCAAAACCTTAATGACTTAACGAAGATTTGTAAAGAGGAGTGGGACAAAATCACTCCTGAGATGTGTGCAAACCTGGTGGGCAATGTTGTGGCAATTTCTTAACTAATGTATTTTGTAGACATGTTTGCTTATCACCTGGTATGTAACTCTGGTCTTTGGTTGTGACATGCATCTGTATTATTTCAGAGAATCATTAGGTTCTCTCACCATCTGCTCAACCGGCTAAACCATTAAGGGTATCTGTCCTTTGTTCCTTAGGAATGTGATTGTGGGGGAAGGTAGGGGCAGTTTGCCCTTTAGGTAAACACAACAGTGAACATTATTGCAGGATGGATAAGGTGGGGGGACAACCCTCCCACCTGTGTGACCTAAGATTGATGGGTGGCATCTTGCCACACCCCTTTTAACTATAATAAATACGAGCTGTTCATGTAATTTACTTTAGAGGCTCCTCGAATGATTGCAAATAAACTGCTAATTGTGCCAAGAGAATTATGTCTCTGTCTTACTCCTTTGAGTGTCTATCGATGAAATTTCCATCACAGCAACTGCAAGAAACATGTGACTTCTGTGATTGCCAACAAGAGTTTTGCCACTAGGGCATGTTTTGCAGAGGGGTCGCATACTTATTTCCCTCATTAAAAGGCAAATAAATGTATAACATTTGACATGCATTTTTCTGGATTATTTTGTTATTCTGTCTCTCACTGTTCAAATACACCTACCATTAAAATAATAGACTGATGATTTCTTTGTCAGTGGGAAAACATACATAATCAGCAAGGGATCAAATACTTTCTTCCCCTCTCTGTATCGTGACATTTCACCTGTAGCTCTGCTGCAAATATTATTATTTAAAGCCTTCCTCACGTAGCAAAATGTATTTCAACACTCAATTAATTCAGTTAAAAACTGTCCAAAGACGATTAATTTTATTTGTTGATATGCAATGGGTTAACCAATATTTACAGTTTTGCTCAAAAGTTTGCATACCCTTGGAAAATTGGTAATACAGTCCCCTCCAGAAGTATTGGAACGGCAAGGCAAATTCCTTTGTTTTTGTTGGTCACTGAAGACCTTTGGGTTTTAGATCAAAAGATGAGTATGAGACAAGTGTTCCGAATTTCAGCTTTCATTTCCTGGTATTCACATCTAAATGTGTTTAACAATTTAGGACATATCACCGTTTCCATTAGAACACATCATTTTTAGGTGAGCATAAACAGAAGAACAAATAATCTTAAAGTAAATAACATTTTATATTTGGTGGCATAACCCTTGCTTGCAATAACTGCCTCAAGCCAGCGACCCATCAACATCAGCAAATGTTGCATTCTTCATTTGTGATGCTATTCCAGGCTTTTACGGCAGCTTCTTTCAGTTCTTGTTTGTTACGTGGATTTTCTCCCGTCAGTCTCCTCTTAAGGAGGTGAAACGCATGCTCTATTGGGTTATTAAGGTCAGGTGATTGACTTGGCCAGTCTAAAACCTTCCACTTTTTCCCCCTGATGAAGTCCTTTGTTTTGTTGGCAGTGTGCTTTGAGTCATTGTCCTGCTGCATGATAAACATCCTCTCGATTAGTTTCAATGCATTTCTCCGTAAATTGGTGGCAATGTTTCTGTACACATCAGTTGCATCTTCAGTAAATATTAATGAGCCTGTTCCAGAAGCAGCCATGCACCCCCAGGCCATTACATTATCTCCACCATGCTTCACAGAAGAGCTTGTATGCTTCGGATCATAAGCAGTTCCCCTCTCCACACTTTGACCTTTCCATCACTTTGGTAGAGGTTTATCTTGGTCTCATCAGTCCATAAGATTGTGTTCCAGAACTTTTGCGACTCCTCTCTGTACTTCTTGGCAAATTTCAATCTGGCCTTCCGATTCTTACTGCTAATGAGGGGTTTGCATCTTGTGGTGTGGCCTCTATAATTCTGCTCTCTGAGTCTTTGAACAGTGGATTGTGATACCTTCACCCCTGCCAAATGTTTGTCCAATGGCTCCTTTTGTTTTTTCCCTTCTTTTCTCAGCTTGACAATGGCTTGCTTTTCTCCCATAGACAGCTCTCTGTTAATGTTGGTTTATCGTCTTTAACATGAAATGCCGTCTTTATAGGTTTAAACCAAGGATGGAAACTTAGACTAGTCATGCAGAGCTATATAATGTTTGAACAATCAACCTAAAAGGCAACACCTGGGCAACAAGAAACGTCTGTCAGTAACATGTTCCAATAGTTTTGCTCACTTGAAAAATGGGTGGGTTCAAACAAAGGGTGGTATGTCCTGAGTTGTTTAACACATCTAGATGTGAATAACCAGGAAATGAAAGCCGAAATTTTGAACACTTGTCTCATACTCATCTTTAAATCTGAAACCCAAATGTCTTCAGTGAACAACAAAAGAAAGGAATTTGCCTTACCATTCCAATACCTGGGACTGTATATGTACCATTTTTAAAGAATAAATGAGTGTGCAGGCAAAACACATGTCTTTTATTTCTTATAGGCTTCACATTCAACTGTAGATCATAACAGAATGGCACAATCATGAAACAAAACACAGCAACAAAGAGAAGAATTATCTGACCCCTGTTTAAAAGTCTATACCCTTAGTTCTCAATAATGTGTATTGCCCCCTTTAGCATCAATGACAGCATGCAGTCTTTTGTTATTGTTGTCTATGAGGCCCCAAGTTCTTGCAAGTGGTATAGCTGCCCTTTCCTCTTGGCAAAATGCCTCCAGATCATGCAGTCTTTGGTCGTCTTGCATGACCCGCACGTTTGAGATCTGCCCAGAGTGGCTGGATGATATTAAGGTCAGGAGACTGTGATGGCAACTCCAGAACCTTCATCTTTTTCTGCTGTAACCACTGCTGGGTCAACTTGGCCTTGTACTCAGGGTGCCTGTTGTGCTGGAAAGTCCAAGAGCGTCCCATGCACAGCTTTTGTGCAGAAGAATGCAAATTGTCTGCCAGTATTTTCTGATAACATGCTGCATTTAAATTGCCATCAATTTTCACAAGATTCCTCATGCCTTTAAAGCTTTTAGTCTTGTCACTCTAAATTACATTATGCCAGAGACTTTGAGGTTGTTCAAGGTGTTGTCAGACATACTGTATTTTTTGTGGCATTGGCGCAGTAAAGGCTTCTTTCGGGCAACTTGACCATGTGAAGGAACCGAAAAAAATCACTTCTATATTTATTTACATATTTGATGATTATGTATTCATACTTATGTCCTCATTTGTCCTTTCCTAGCCTATACTCTGTGTCTGGTCATGTTCTTTTATCAGAATATTTGTTTACGTTGCACATGTTTATCTCTGGTCTGACTACAAAACCTAGGGTCATGCCTTAATCCCAATATTCTAAACCCATGAGTAGATCTGTTTTACAATCTGGTGTCAGGAGGCATGGATTGGAATGTCTCCATAGATGATAAGGGGTCCATTCTTCAAGACTTGTTTTGTTATCCTTAGGTCACTAAACCAACCCCCACACTTTTAGTTTCGGGGTATAACCCGGAGTGCTGTTTGAGAAAGTTCTCTTTTGCATTTTCCTCCCTCCTACCTGCATCTTCAGTGTCTGGAGAACTTTGTATCTTTGATACTTGTACTGTAATTTTAATACTTTTTATTTTACATTAATTTGTTACATTAATTCATTGACTGGAATTAATCTAAACCGGGTCCAAATCCAGTTCCACCACATGCAGCTCATTTTCGTTCAATTATCGTCGTATTGTGCTCCTTGATACAACTACATTGTCTGTTTCAGACCAGCCTGTATTTATCCTGAGGATACCATTGGGTTTTCTTTGTATTCCGAACAATTCTGGTAGTTTTGGCTGAAATCTTTCTTGGTCTTTGATCAGGGCCATTTGGGTGATTTCTGTTATCAATATGATTAACAAAGTAGCCAAACATCTATGTGATAATAAATGTCTTCATATGATCACTATCCTTTAATAAAATACATGTTTTGCAGGATCAGTCATATTTTCAAAATCAGTGCCAAGATTTCACAATTTCTGCCAGGGTATGCAAACTTATGAGCACACCTGTATATCCAAACATTTGAATGCACATTTTCTTATTATGAAATATGGAATGTTAATTACAAAAGTCAACTTACAATATGAGTAAAAAAAATATTATACAAAATATTATATTTTTCTTTTGTCAGTCAGTTGATGGGACAAATAAGCGACTGAAAAGCATTTGTCAATTAAATAATGTTGCAAAATTATGTAATGGTACATTGGTGAAAAACAATTCTTAACTAGGTTTAAACATACTGAAACATAGAAGCAAATGCATTCCAGTAAATGTGCCTATAACTTTGCGGAGAGCTGTCACGCTCTTCAGCACCCAAAGATGGAAACAAACAATTCGTGTGGTATTTAATGAGATGTTTTAAACATTTGTGTTAAAAATCCCTTATTCAGATTTGAAACATTATTGGAATCAACTTTTTCTGCAAATTCATAGTTGTCATAAAACATTTTGCGATCTGGCTCATATATTCCCGATCAGGCAATTGCATAATAATTGCAACATCCCTTGATCCTGTCATGGCCCAGTTTAAGCTTTCTGGCAGAGACAGTCAGATTTTGATTTAATATGTGCTGGTACTCCATAATTATATGTATTCTAACAATTTGTCCAGGGCCTTGGAAAGAAAAACAGCCCCCCCAACATCATAAATCCAATACCTTCCTTCAATGTGGGGAGGAGATACTTTTCTGAATTGCTATCTTATAACCATTTCCTGATTTTTGCAGCTCAACAACCTTTTGTCGCACATTATTGCTGTGTTCTCAGGTCTTTCCCATAATGATGGATAACCATGGGAATTTGGCCTATCAGCATATTTATACCTAAGTGAAACACTATATCATGGCTCACCACTTCACCATCATCCAGTTGAACTTAAAAATTTAACATAGCAATGGGAATATTCTTCAGTCACTCATAAGAATTTCTAGTTGTGCCAATAATTGTGGCATGTTTGGAAGAAAATGATTTAAAATGTATCTTTTTGTAACATTTTAGAAATTAAGGTAATATTTTTGTGAATATCTTCTGGAACCAAAGACCAGGAGGATAAACAGCAAACTTGTCGCAGCCTGTTTAGGTGATATTTACCAAGGGGGCCAATTGTGCATTTCATTTTCATGCTGAAGACAGTACTATACACTATGGCTCCCTGTCTTGTACAAGCTGTTGGACGCCAGCAGTCTGAGTTCCAACTGTTACAAAAATCACTTATGGACTGTAGGTTGGTACTGAATGTAAATAAAACTAAGTACCGGTTACGTTTGGGTGTGGTTGTTTCCAACATGTTAGTGAGTTGATTAACAAACTAAAGATACAATTTGGTATCTTTTATAGGAATAAATCATGTTTGTCATATCAACATTGAAAATATATTGTGCAAGCAACTTTTGTAACTACCCGATTATGGTGATATACTACACTGCTCAAAATAATTCAGGTTACATGTAATTATCACAGTATAACACCAAGTCAATTAAACTTCAGGGATATCAATCTGTCCATTTAGGAAGCATAAGCGATTATGAATCAGTGTTGTCTGTTTTGGTGCAAATAAAAGTGACAACAGGTGCATTAGAGAGGCAACAGCAAGACAACCCTCAAAAAGGGAATGGTTTTGCAAGAAGTGGCCACAATTGCTCTGTCCTTATCCTTCCTGACTGATTCTTCTCTAGTTTTGCAAATTGCTAGTGTCCTTGTCACTACTGGTAGCATGAGGCTATACCTGCAACCCATTCAGGTTGGTTTTTCAGCTACTCCAGGGTGGCACAGCCATGCGTGCTGTCACAACAAGGTTTGCTGTGTCTCCCAGTACAGTCTCATGAGCATGGAGGAGATAACAGGAGATGGGCCGTTACTCAAAGGCAGGGCCGTAGAATGGCATCAACTCAGCAGCAGTACCTGTATCTGATCCTTTGTGCAAGGACAAACAAGAGGAGCACTGCCAGAGCCCTACAAAATGACCTCCAGCGGGTTACTGGTGTGCACGTTTCTGCCCTAACTGTCAGAAAAAGGTTCCATGAAGGTGGCATGGGGGTCTGACATCCTCTAGTGGGACCTGTGCTCACAGCCCAGCACCGTGCAGCTCGATTGGCATTTGCAAGAAAACACCAGAATTAACAGGTCTACCATTGGCGCACAGTTCTCTTCACAGATGAGAGCAGGTTCACACTGAGCACGTGACAGACGTTAAACAGTCTGGAGACACTATGGTGAACGTTATGCTGCCTGCAACATCATCCAGCATGACCATTTTGGCGGTGAGTCATGGACAGTCTGGGGAGGTGTAATCCTTGGAGGGTTGCACAGACCTCCACGTGCCAGCCAATGGTACCCTGACTGCTGTTAGATACCGGGATGAAATCCTCTGACCCGTTATCATCCTTACGCTGGTGCACTGGGCCCTGGGTTTCGCCTGGTGCAGGAAAATGCCCGGCCTCATGTGGCCAGTGTGTAGGCAGTTTTTGGATGAGGAAGGCATTGACCCCATTGACTGTCCCTCAGGTTCCCTAGAATTGAATCCAATTGAGTTCCTCTGGGATGTTATGTATCCAAGCATCTGACACAGCCAAGACTGTCCAGGAGCTCACTGATGCCCTTATCCAGGACCTGTACACCATCCACTGTCTCATTGGGAGCATACCCAGACATTGTCAGGAGTGCATACTGGCATGTGGGGGCCATACACACTACTTAGTCACATTATGAGTTGCTGTGATGAAATTCATGCAAATTAGAACAGCCTGCGATTTCAATTGTTTACTTTGATTTTCAGTGTGAGTTTGAATCCAGACCCCAATTGGTTGGTGATTCTTGTTTCCATTGACTGTTGTTACATCATTTAGTTCTCAACGAAGTACACAACGTACAGTAAATATTTTTTATATATATTTTTATTTGTGATTTCAGTGTTCCTTTTATTTGAGCAGTGTATATATGCATGCATCTGTTTCTGCACCCAAATGTCTGGATGCAATACATCATTAGGGCTTGCGTTTTATGACAGGTGCACATTTTCACACTCATCACTGTTACATGCTTCAGTTGCCTGGGAGTCACTTGCAGTACATTTAGAAGGGCAAACCTTGGTTGATGTTTTTATGTAGAGCAGTGAATATAAAATCTTCTGGGCAATTGTTCAGTGTAATCTTAAATTACATTATTAATGCCTATAAGAACATTTTCATTTCATATGAATGATCTTCATTGTCAATTCTGATTTAATTTTATTGCTGAAATACAGGGCTCAGCTGTAAGAGACCTTGGTCTCTGTTGATTTCTCTGTATAATTATATGTAAATAAAATACATTCACATGAAGCTAGTCTGCAACTGGTCAAACGACCACAAAATGCACTCTTCACCTTGTTTGCCTAGTAAGTGGCTAGCTAGTAGTTGGCTGCATAATGTTACAACAGCTGTTGGACAGAGGTTTTAAAATTAGACAAGCAAAATTCCAAACTTTTTGGGAAGGCTTTCCAAGCAGTCTAAAGATTCTCATTGCATATTGATGTTTTTCATGAGCACATGCACAAGAGGGTAGGGAAGTAATCCTTTACAATAAAATCAATGTCGCCAAGCCTGACAAGCAATAAATCCATATATATTAACACTTTGTAAATATGCATATAATCCATGTCCATAGGGCCTATGTTGTAATAATATATATTTATTTATTTATTTCGTAGCTACAGCCAACTCAACGATACTAAGTACTCCAAACAGTGAATTATTCCGTTAGCTAGCTATTCTGTTTTAATTCAGTTTATAATTCTAGTAGCACAACATGCTGATTTTTTTCTGAAGGGGCATTGTATGTTAACACCGCATCAAACGTTTACAATACTTAATTTAAACAATTTCGCGACTTGTCTCCTCTACTTAACGAACGAGGGAAAGCGTACTTGGGTGGTTTCGGGTCCGGGACGGCGTACCGGTACTTCTAATTCTAGGCAAACTACGTTTCGGTTCCTTTTAGGCAAAAGAGCGGTCTGGGATCGGTTACTCTATTACATACATTTTGATGAACATGTACTAATGTGCGATTTGTCAGTTCCTGCACTTTTTCTATCAAGCGCTGGGCATGACCATAGTGAAACGTCAGTGATAATCTGTACTGGACCAGTATGTAAGGCTTTTGGGGGTCAAAATTAAAATGTTTAAAAAAAAAACAAATGATGTGTAAAATGAGAACCATAAATGTACGGAACGCCTTCGAGTTTTGGCGTGTCAGTATAGATAGAATGATAATTCAAATAGTCAAATAAGAGTATCGACCAATCAGTACTAGAGTAGGATCAACCAAGAATTCATTCTTTAAAGTGCATGTCGCTTTTTATTTTTTAAATGCTTTACTTGGGTATGCTACGTACAAAAGTGTCGTGTCTGGGGCCCGCCGGCAGGGAAGATCGGTGCAGGGAAGCTCCGCCCATATAGACATCACGCCATCTCTCTTTCAAATGAACGAAACAACCGTTCATTTGAACGATAAAACTTAACGAGTCAGTCATTCATCGATCTTTTTTAATTGGGCAATGGCTCCATGCATGTTTTCATCCGTGTTTTCATTTCTAGCCATTCAAAAAAGGCTTCGCGGGACGGCGTATGGGAAATTCGTTGCGGAAAGCCATTCTGATCACAGCAGAAAACACAGAAATCCTGCAGGCGGTATTTCAGTCCTGATAGTCCATACGCTACACCGTCAAAGGCTTTAACCACGTCTGGACTTGCTTTTTGTAAAGACATAGACTGAGGGCAGTGTGATGAAATATTTACAAAAAAATTGAGTAATCTTAATTCGGCGACGGAATTCAAACTCAATGACGCCTGGCTTTGTTCGCAGCTAAAGCTTTTTAAAGTGTAATTCGTTGTTTGTTATCGTTTTAGTGCACAATCGATATTATGAAAAGTATGAGTTTGTAAACGTTTCTCGTGTTCATAGGACAGCTCTATAGAACGCCAATAGTTTTAGTGCACAATCGATATGATGAAAAGTATGAGTTTGTAAACGTTTCTCGTGTTCATAGGACAGCTCTATAGAACGCCAATAGGGCTTTTTCTTGTCCAAATTAACACGTTAGATGACGTTTCTTTAATATAAGAAAAATATTATAGAATTTTCCCGAAAACCGAGGCAGTTGTGAGCTGTTTCTTCGATCTGTCTCAGTTCACCTGAAATTGCCGGACATGCTTAAAAAGGACAAAATAATATAAAGGGTACAAACCTCCGAGGAAAATGGGAAACGATTGGGTACGTTGTTAGAAAGGGAAATCGAGGGTTACATCTTACTTAGCCATTTATAAGAACGTCTGCTGTTTTTGTATTGACATTATCTTACCGAAAAAATGCATGTGGAGCACAAATACCATTTATTGATTCTGCAGAGCGGATATACAGTCTTTAATTATTAAAGTGTTACCTTATTAACAAATAATGGTTTGAACTTAAAATGTAAGGAAATGAAGGAGCCAAAATGACGGGTTCATTCCCGCATGCCACTCGGTTCCCAACTCACCAGAAAGAGCCGTTCGCGAACGACCTATTACTACTCTGATATGAGAAGGCAAATTAACATTGTGCCACGTTTTTCAGTGCACATGGATTCACTGCAGTAGCGTTTTTTTCTTTTGCCAGGTGCGATTGTTTCTGTGTGACATAAGTGTTCATTAATATTAATGAACAGAGGCATTTCTGGGAAATCTTCCCCCTATGCGAGATCTCTAAATGTTGCCCCCCAAACTAAATAAGCCAACTTTAGGGGAAATAACACTCCTTAATTTTACTTTTATAAATACAAGTGCGATAGCAGGTGTACAAAAAATGTAAACAATGAAGGAGAATCAACATAGTGTGCTGTTAGAAAAATTTAAATAAAAAGACAAAATAAAAACATTCACCAATGTGCAATCAAATATTTATCGACAGGTGCATAAACTGGGTAAACAAAAAAGACACACAAAATCGTATTCTGCTATTACAGCAGATAAAGGGCAGTTTCTGTCTTGAAACTTGACATGCTTTGATTTCCATGCTGCAAAAGTATCAATGATATCGTCATAGGATATCTTCCTGGACATGTTTCTGTTGATGCTCATCAATGTTTGCTTGCTTAGTGCGCTATATTTCAAATAGCTTAAAACAGAGACAGATGTATTTAAAAAAATCCATAAAAACATACCACTATACTTTTTTTCTCCTTTTTAACTAATCTTTCCTCTTCTTTCTATATTGTGCCCCAGATGGCTGTGATCTTTTTATATTAGAACAGCAGTCAGAAAATTTCAAAAGATCATGTGGACATCAAAAGGCGCACTGTCCACAGCTTTCCCACTCTGCCTCAGCATTTCTCGAAACGTCAATATCATCTCACTCATAACAAATAAATAAGTCTTGACTTAATATATAATATTTATTTTGTATTTTTTTAAGGGCGGGTGGGGCACTCAATCGTTGCCCCCCATGCAGGAGGCGCCCTAGGCAAATCCCTAGGTTGCATATGCCTAGAATCGCCTCTTAATGAGGATTCATTGAACACCATATCACCAACTAAAATTCCAGCAGAGGCAAAACATTTGGCATATATATTTTATAGTAAGTTTACCGGCCTTTCATATAGCTAAATCTCATTGCTATAACCACATGAAACTGTCAAATTGACAGTTTAAATTTTTGTCAAAACAACTTTTAGAAAGCCAAGCCTATGATTGGGGGTGATAACGTTTGAATGTGATATGACATACAAGCAGTGGCATTGGACCAGGGGAAATGGGTACTATATAGGGCCCTAATGTGTAGAGGAGAGGCCCTCAAAAGTCTTTCAATATTGAAGAAAAAGCCACCTATGTACAGGGCCCAGAATTTTGTGCTACACCCCTGCATACAAGCGTGATTGGGTATTTCTATCTATATAAATATGTGGCTTTATGACTTTTGTGTGCTCCTACTTTGTGCCAGTGCACTATGGATTTCATCAATTTTTATGGTAAGTATTATGAACTGTCATTTCAACTATAGGGTTTCTTGGGGGGGAACGCCCCCTTAAGGGAAATCTGTATTTAATGACACAAAAAAAGCAATGTTTGGTCAGATTTATATATGAACATATTGACTATAGGCAGACAAATACATTTAGAAAAAAAACATTGGGCACTGATTCTATTTTATTGCTACCTAATCAATTTCCAAACTATGTAAATGTGTCGATTTACCTCACTATCAGGGCAAAATGCCCCTCCCAAAGTTTTTTTTACCTCAATCAAAATGCATCCCATATTTAGGTGTCATCACTGTAATCTATGCTATTGAAAATAATTCAATATTGACAGCATTATTTTAATTGAGTTAACAAAACCAATTTTAACCATGCTATTGTAAATTCCAAAATACCAATGCAAAAAGCTATGTATAACATTTATTACAATTTCAAATAACTTGATTGCTTTTATGGTTGCTAACTGTGCGAAAGTATTAAGTTAAAACATTATATTAATAATATTCAGCAATTCATTCATTGATATCAGTGGCAATTTGTAGGCCAATTATATTTGAGGTTAATTTATGCTCAGTATACTAGCTAGTAAACTAAAAGTAACTTTTTGGGGGGAATTATTTTCAAAATTGAGATGATTCAACCATAATTTCTAGATTAACAAGAACATTGGCAACCTTGAAATGGAAATAAAATGTGCTGTTATTTGATGGTTTGGTGGAGAATTAAAGGTGGATGGTTTAACCCATGGAGAAATTTACCCCCAAGCCACCCTACCCCATGACAAAATCGGGGAGGGGATTGGGTATATGCTTTAAGCACAGGATTTACACAGTTAGAGGAAGATTGTTGAATTTTATCCAGGGATTGACAATGGAAAAAAAGTCATTCACTTGAGTGGTTTTGCCATAAATTCAGGACATTAGATATTGGCCTCATTCAAGGAACACATTTGTTTCCTTACCCATAAAGCCTGCCATTCTGGATTTTCCTTTATTGCAACTGCTTTGATAAAGAAGAACATCATCCATCGGAAATGTCTTTCTATCTGGAAGGTCCCACTGAACATTTGATTTAGAACAGTGATTCCCAGTAGCCAGTAGGGCTGGGAACTGTCAGGAACCTCACAATACATCATTGTGATACTCAGGTGCTGATGTATTGCAATTTCATGTTAATGGCTCACAATACAGTCAAGTAAGTACATCCCTTGGAAAGCATTCCTTATTACCATATTTAGACATGTCTGAGCTAAATTACAACAAATTCCATTGATGAAGATGACTCAATTGAATAAATCACATGAAACAAATAAACATTGCGGCCATTTATGCAATTAAAATGAACAGAAATACAATATCCTAATGCAGAGGAAGTAATTTCACCCCTACCTTTACCATTATAAGAAATGGCTAAAATTAAGATGAAGTTAACCAAAACTGGTGCAAATGATCGGAAAATCATTACATCATTATTTTGGAGGGTTAAACCTTCCTCAAAGACTAGAAACTTTGGCTTGGTCTAAATCATATTGATGTGTGTAACCCTTCATGCCAAGATCAAAAGAGCTATCCAAGGCCCTCAAAAGAAACATGTTTATGCCCATGAGTCTGGGAGGGTTACCAGCCATTAGAAGTATGTAATTCTGCTGTCTGACAGTTCATTAACAAATGGAGAATATGTAATACCACGGGCAATCTATGTAGGACAGGTTGTCCCACCTGATTCAGATAAGTCAAACAGACTTATGACGTTATAGTTTGGGTCTGCTAGTTTGCTGCCTTAAGGCGTGGCCAACTTGTCATACAGTTCTGAAAATGCAAACAAAATCTTATGTATTAAGCCGTGAACTTCGAAGGCCACTAAATTATTAGAAATTCTAAAATCACACATCAATCTGTATGAATATTAGATTTTCTACACCGCTACCATTGCTACACCGCTGTTACACACATTTCAACAATAATGACATAGACCTTCCCTGAGATCATCTGCCCAAGCCAGACAAACCAAACAGTTGGGGGAGGAGGGGGTCTGGCTGAAGACTATTTCAATCTTTACAGCCACATGCCACAACCAAATAACAAGGGCTTGGGAATTCACATGTACCATATATACATTCCCATTCTTAAGGATGCAGATTACATAGCCCAGGATGTCGTTAACAACACAGTACAAACTCAATGTTGAAATGACCACAAAACATAAGTCAAGATTGTGCCATTTACTACAAAATGTTTTTGAGCTGGGAGGTAGCTGATTTTAGGTCTGTCTGGCAAATGTGGCAAGGTATAAGCCAGCACCTGCAGGATTCCAGACATAAAACACTTGATGGCATCTCTTGCTGTTGTCTTAAGCAAGGCCCTCCCAGAAGATGCAAATAGAAACAAACCATATGATAATGAAAAAAACAATACTTTATTTACTTACACTCAAGATGAGAATTACATTGAATTTCTGTGTACACATCTTCAACCAGACACAGGCCTGTATGTATGGACTGGTCAGAGAGCGTATTGTAATGCATCAACTTCATAAGTCTCTATTTTTAATGATCCAGGTTATGTCTCTGGAAACAATTGTATAACAATACTTAAAAAAAATACATTTAAAAAACAAACAAAATATGTTGTCCCTTGATATCCCATACATGGAATGGTCCAGAAAGTAAAATCAAGGGTGTGTCTACATGTTGAATGTCATTGAACAACAGACTCTCATTTTATCAGGCTGATGTCTTAACACAATATCCATATTCACATTCTGGTCCGTTCTATTTTGAATACGGTCGGTATTCTGCATATTTTCCTGATTCTCATTGGTAGTCTTCAAGAGAACTCCATTAAGGTATAACTTTTGTTCTGGTTAATTTCGAATACATGATGTTTAACAGACTTGTCTAAAAGCAACTAAATAATGCCTGAGTGAGTGTTTTGTTAAGGTCAACCATGTGTATATCGAGCCAGATCTAAATGTATTATAATAATCAAAAAAGTTATTGTTGTGCTTCATCACTGTAAGGCTGATTGTGTGTCATTTAGTTTAAAGTACAAAAGGTCACACAATAACTGGCAAAAGCATGGGTTGAACATTTTTCTGAGATCCTTGTTGGCTCCATAACGTCTTGAGAGCAACCATTTTATTTCCCAGAAATGTCACTGGAAGGCTGTAGTTATTGAACTACCACCCACAACCAACTTGCCAGTCTATGAAACCTGTAGGCAAGGTTAGTTCAGAAGGACCAGCCAGAGGCAACATGGAGGTCAAAAAGGGAAATCACACATTAATGACAGTGTCTTCATATTCCTCATCCCTGAATTCCTGTTGCAGGGAACCCATCAAGTCCCCCTGCCTCCCAGCATCCTCTTCTTCACTACCAGTGCAACTAGGGCCAATGATATAACGGTAGTCTCCACCGATAGCCAGAGCTGCCCCAGAAGACACCATGAGCCAGTCTTTTTGATCCTCTTCCATCCCCATACACTGCCAGGGCATTCCTGACCTGGAGTGGTCCTCTCCTGGGCCGAGCACCCCAGCTCCCTGCTCCCCCTCGTCGCTCTCCAGGTTAACATAGAGAAGGGCCTCTTTCATAGAACAAGGCCTGGGTGACAGGCTGGCCCACAGACCCTCCAGCTGGTTGATCAGGTGCTGGAAACTGGGGCGGCACTTGGGAACAGGGCTCCAGCAGCTATGCATTATCTCGTAACTGGAAAAAGAGGAAAACGGTCAGAACATTGACATACCATGTTAATCATGCAGTCAAAGAACACTCATGATAATTTAAAAGAATCTGGCACCAACGATTTTGTACACAAGAACAAATGTGACATTTTTTGCAAATCCCAATAGTTAAATGAATGCAGGTCAAAACATATACACAAGATTAAGTAGCAACACCTACAAGCCTAAATTAGACAAAATCCCTTGAGTGTATCTTTGAGTGTATTTTTCAGTCAATCACTCACATGTCATCTCGGCAGTCAAGTGGCTGTTTGAGGCGTTCGCCCTTGATGAGGTACTCGTATATTTCAGAGTTCTCCACCCCAGGATACGGGGTCTGTCCCCGGGCCATAATCTCCCACATGGTAACTCCAAAAGCCCACTGTGGGAAAACGGTTAACTTGAGGAAAAACTTAACCCCAAAAATAAACCACATACAGTTCTGAAAGTACAACCAAAAATCGTATTTATTAAGCCGTGATCATCAAAGGCCACTAAATGGCTAGACATCTTTAAACGGGATATATAAAAGTAAACTGACTGGGCAGACAGGTCAGGATACTTGTAAGAGCCAAATCATTAATAACTGGTTTATTATCATTTCTATTGTGTTATACATCGTTTAGTCCTTTAATTGTACATATTTTTGGGTAATATCAGTAATTTGAAGGTACTTTAGAGCTATTGGTTATTTAAAGTATTACTGTGATTGAGCTAAGGCGCATGGGCCACTGTTCTTAAGGCACGTGCAACTTTTCTGACAAAATGGACAGATGTGGGAAATGTTGGAAGGAAGGATGTTATGTAAGTTTAGGGCTATAAAGTTTTTGACCATAACTTAGCGGAACTCAATGGAACAGTGTAAAATATATAAGATACTAATGTTTGTACTCTATCATTGGAAGCTTTTGAGAATTGAAAGCTCCAATAAACACCCTTGGACCCTATTCCTGCTTCGTGATGGATTTGTGAGTACAATGCTAACTGACTCAAGCCAAGTAATCAAGGAATTCAGATGTGTACAAATGCATAGTTGAATTCGGATACTGAATGGTATGATGGTACAGTATGAGTGTGAGCAACGTGACGCCTATTAAGGTGCTTCTGTGCAGTATGTACCACATCACTCTGAGTAGTGTAGACATTGTCAGCCAGGCTCTCCAGTGCAATCCACTTGACAGGGAGCTTAGAAACAGATCCTTGTCTGTAGTAGTCGCCAGTGTAGATTTTCTTCGACAGGCCAAAGTCTGCCACGCAGACTGTCAGGTTTTCACTCAGCCTGTGAATAGAGAGAAGATGGTCATATTCTAACTCAGAGGCAAAACAAAGCTCTAATAACAATACGTTTGTAGACCAGTGTGGGAGTTCCAGCACGGAAACAGAGTTGAGTTTTTCCACAAATGTCACCATATTCACTATTTCATGCACTTGTTTGGACCTTTATCGGGCAGAATGGTGTAATTTGGGACAGAGCCATCAGGTACCGTGCTGGTACATTCACTCACATGCAGTTGCGTGCAGCCAGATCTCGGTGTATGATGCTTTTGTTACTCAGGTACTGCATTCCGCGAGCGATGTCCAGCATGAACTGTATGAGCATCTGCAGTGACACCGTCTTGTGTGAGGGAGAGACAGCAACATAACTTTATTAGAGCATGATTTGTAGGTATAAATGAGATTCCCGGGGGGGGAATAATGCAAACATTTGACAAGGATCACCAGGCCACCCTGCTCTTACTTCTACTGACAAATAACAGGAAATTAAGGTAGGATTTTAAAAACATTCTATATCTAAACTGTCAAGTTAAATGGCCGAAGGTATTCAGTTCTCAAGCAGACACAACCAAGGCAAAGATTATTCTAATTGATGTGTTATCAAGTAGGTATTTGGAAGCCCCAATTCAGACACCTGTTCAACATTAACAACATTACTATTGGTTTTAATAAGGCATCCATTTTTAGAGCCACTTACAAAGGGCTCGTCTCCCAGGCGCGACATCAGCAGGAAGGTGTGGAGGTCTCCGTGCTTCATGAAGGGCAGGACAACCATCGGGATGGGCAACCGCTGCTGGGCCCGTCTGTGTAAACTCACCCCTGGACAACCAAAATAGATTGAATACAACTAGAATGAACCACTCAGCAGAACCAGACAGCCAACAATGCGCCGCGTTGCAGCAGATCATTTTCGAAACTTTTACTTGTTCTTTCAGACCACTTTTACTAGTATGTGGAATATGTCATTAGCAATCTGACAATTTCTTAATCATTCCCTAAGGTGATCAATTCAATAATTAAAATGTTGGTCGAAGACATGGGTTCATACTAACCAATGAGCGGGATGACATTAGGATGATGGAAGTCTTTCATATAAGCTGCCTCCTTTAGGCACTGTTCAATATCACACGAAGAGTTGATATCCGCTAATAGAAGGAAAGAAAACATAAATGATCAAAATCAATGTAATTTCCGGTAACTACAGATATGAAACGAGAACTTACTTTTTAGCACCTTCACTGCAACCTTCTGTATAGCACTGTCCTCCATCTTTAGAAAGGCCTCACGCACTGAGCCAAATTCACCTATGCAAAAACACAGCTGACACATGACTCCTGGGACAATACATAAGTTTACAGGGTCATATCCAAAAACATCACAACTTATAAGATCATTTTTCTTATTTCTTATTACAGTTGTTATATATAGGCTGTGCTATGTATGTGCAAATGTCCTCTACTGCAACACCAGTTTTTCCACATTTACTTTTAATCAGCACTTTTAAAAACATTCTGTGACTTCATCTTCATCTAGGGCTGTTTTTGTTTATATGTGAAAAATCCAAAAGTAGAATCACTATAATCCTGTTTCTCAGTTGAGCCATAGTTTGAGGTGCTGAATAAACAGTGCCACTTCTACAACCAGTAGCCATAGACAAAATGGGCAAATGCATCCTGGTTGAATCTGCACACATTCTCAAACTAAATGTAAACTTTCAGTTGAGCAAAATAATTGAAGGAAATCCCACTAACCTTTTCCTAACATGTGTCCAAGAGTTAGTAGTCTTTCTGGGATTAGGACATCCCGCAGTTTGGCCTTCAGCTCATCGTTGATACCCAGGCTGTCCACTGGAGAGAGATAGCAAATCAAATGCCATCAAAAAGGGCTTAAGAGTAAACACTGTAGGTCAGGCACTGTGTGTGTATCCTCGAGTCTCCCTAAGAAACAAGGATTTATTCGCAATGCCGGTCTACTAACTACAAACATTAAGGTATGCACCTTTATTTTATGGAGGCCACAATTCAAATACAACAATTTCACTTACAGTTGGATTCTGGGAACTCTGCACAGGTTCTGTTGAACGATCTGGCAGCAATGAATGAGACTGTGCACTCAGTCCCTGGAGGTTTGAACACAGAACTGCAAGGATAAGGAGAATATTGCGTTCACATCCCATGTAAACACAGAGACTCCTACTGTCTGCCTTCCATACCAGAATCAAAGGCCATGTCTAAAATGTTATGATGAAACTGTTATTACAACTTTGGTTGTGTAAGGCTCCTAACTGAAGACCTCTAAATTGCGTCCTTGCTTCCTCCGATCGTTGAGTTAATCCACTGATCTGGCAAAGACATTGGTGAAAGATAATTTTGTAGAAGCCTTCCTTTGCCTTATCTAATCCTGTCAGCTCAGAGATAGCCAAATGGAAGACGGAAATGAGGACGCAGTTGTCAAGTTATAAAACAATACCTCTGATTCTGGAAGAAAATGCAGACAGTAGCCCGAAATAAAGTCGTGGGAAACCTGCTACGTGCCACCTGCAGTCCAAGTCAGTCAAGTCATGCCATGGCAACCTGCTACGTGCCACCTGCAGTCCAAGTCAGTCAAGTCATGCCATGGTAACCTGCTACGTGCCACCTGCAGTCCAAGTCAGTCAAGTCATGCCATGGTAACCTGCTACGTGCCACCTGCAGTCCAAGTCAGTCAAGTCATGCCATGGCAACCTGCTACGTGCCACCTTCAGTCCAAGTCAGTCAAGTCATGCCATGGCAACCTGCTACGTGCCACCTGCAGTCCAAGTCAGTCAAGTCATGCCATGGTAATCTGCTACGTGCCACCTGCAGTCCAAGTCAGTCAAGTCATGCCATGGCAACCTAATCCCACACAGATCAGTTTGGACATATAATCGAATCCACAGAAACATGAATAGCAGTGGTGTAGTCACAAGGCGGAAGTAGCCTACCCAAATTGTGTTTCCTTCCCCCTGCGGTGCACCAGGATTGTTAGCAGAAGCCCTACTATGGTGGCCACCAGTAGACCCAGCAGTAGACCAACCCACATGTGGCCTCTCTGTATCTGGGCAGCCACTGCTGTGTGGACACAAACACACACACACACACACGACGACAATCTTTAAATACAACGCAGGTGTTTTAAACACACCATCAGATCCAAAGGTTAGGTTCTAAACAAACTACATCACTGGCTGGATGGGGGCCAGGCTAGAGTGACCAATAGGCAGAGTGTCTGACCTACTGACCTGCCGCAGGCATTACCAGTACCGGCTGGCTCCACGGTCCACAACCGGCCACGGTACACGCTGACACCTGGAAAGTGGCATTGAAAAAACGACCTCCACCGGATAGGTGGGCCACATTCTCTTTAAAGAGCATGGCCTCCTGGAAACCAAAGACCAAATGTGGGTCAGAGTTTGATGTGTGCGGCCTATAGATTGGTTGACGTTTTCAGAACTGTGTTTGTCCATAGATATCTGGTGGTGGTTAAAATCAGCTACATGCACTGAGCCTGTCTGATCCTTTGAAAGTGCACTGAATGATGACATATCACAAGTAACTCAAATGGATCTGTGTAATTACGTAAGGAGCCAGGCATCACATGCCAACATGCAATCACTGCTAAAGCCTGAGATTAGGCTGCCATAAATGGGAATCATCAACAAAATAGGAAGTTGACAATAACATTTGGGGGTTGCTCCAAAGATGAAAATCTAATCTGTAAGTACATTTATTTACAACCCAAAACAACTATTTGGGGATTTATAAGAAACCTGATTGTGACGACTAAGTCACTACATCTTCGAGCACAAAGCAACTTTAAATAAACCTAAAGTTGCTAATTAGATATTATTGTGCTGGCCGCACTGAGACACATGCTTGGGACTGCTGAAAACTCTGAAAGAAATTAGCTGGATAGTATTCTTAAGAACCTCAGGAACAACATGTGACTGTAACCTTTTCAAATGAAATATTTTGGTGAATAATTCTCCCATTATGAGAAGAGATTACATTGGAGGCCATGCAACAGGAGTACATTCTGAACATTCCTTGGATGTAACATATTCACCAACAGCCTGAACAGTATAAATTGTCTTGAACTTTGTTTTGTCAAGGCCACTGTCACCAAAATTTCATATGGTTAGACAAGCTGTTAACCTGTTAAGTTAATCATTGATTGTCTTAAAGAGCCACTTGGGTCACACTATCTTGAAATGAACCTGAACGTCTGAGAGATTACAAGTGATTCATAGAAAGGAAGATAAAACTATTAAAAATGACTGAACCCCTACTCTGGCCATAAATCCTTGGTACAACCATAGGAATTTGAACTTCATCATTCATGTCATAATCTAATGTACAACACTCCATTACAACACAAATACCATACGGGATTGGAATGGGCAAATGAACCAAGAGCGACCAATGTAGCGCAATTCCATACATAACTAGGCTGCTCAAACGGTGACATTTTTCCATGGATAATGTATGCATGTTTAAGTTGCTGTATAGTGTTTTCAGGTGAATCATGTCAATTGATTCATCGATGGCTCTAGTTGATACATTGTTATTTACAATAGTGAAATGAATTGTTCTATTCTATAAATCACTGGCTGACCACGTCTTTGTGTGTGGTAGTACATGAGGCTGTCAAAATGTGTGTACAGATGTATGGGTCTGTACCTGTCCCTCTCCCCCCAGGTTCCATTGGACTTTGTAGGCCATCAGTTTACCCTGCAGCTCCTCATCTTCCAAGGCCGCCCAGTTCAATGACAGCTGCTGCTCTGTTAGGTCAAAGGTCAGGTTCCGAGGGGCAGCAAAGGGCACTGGGGAAGAATTACAGTGAGACACAGTGTTTAACACAGTGACCAACCTGTCAAAGCTGTATCTGTAAATGTGTGCTGCTGTCATCGGTTAATTCATTGATTTATTTTTATTTTTTTATATTTATTAATTAATTTCAAGTAGTTCAAACCTACTCTCAACTTGGGAAACAGTTACAAGAGAGAATCACTCAGTGTCTTTGACCTCACAAAGCTCCCTAAACAACCCATTGGTCCAGCATGGTGAATCCACCCTCAAATGATACCCTGCCGTGCCTCTGGCCAGGGTGTGGCGACACTGAGGCAACAGGTCTTAGTTCTGCCACGCAGCACATTGATATGGATTGAGGGCATGCACAATGGTTTATTGTACCAGCAGGACTGGATTCCACTGGCCTGTGTCCAGCACTGCCGGTTGACAAACATACAAACAACGTCGCCAGCAGAAGCCCCCGCTTCCCTGCTCCCCCATCAGACACTCTCCCATGACCGAGTACCGAACCCTGGGGTATCTCTCATTTTAAAAACAAACATCATTTAAAAACCAATCACCTCAGACTGTCATTTATACAAAAGTTAAAGCGTTTGGTTCACGTTACAGTGCCTTCACAGATTAACACATTTGACCGATCGGCTGTGAAGCACAGACGGCAAATAAACACGTCACTCTGCTCCCTTTGTTGTTAGGTCGTCGTACTCAATATTGTTCGCATGAATCATCGTGTGCTTTGGATTGCCAGCTGGAGATGTGTTGAGTTGTTTGACTATGGCTGTATCCTAAATGAACGCCCTATTTTCTCTTTAGCTCACTCATTTAGAACAAGGTCCCCGAAGCAGGGAACTACACAGGGAAGGGTGCCATTTGTCACTCAGGCAATGACAAAATAAAATGTTGATGAACAAAATAACTGACCATGTCATAATCTGTTTTAACAAGTGGATGTGCACCTGCTTCTGGTGTTTGAAAGTCCAGCCAGCCGGAGAATGGGGATGTCCCAATCTCATTTTCACAGCACACCCTGACGCTGTAGTTGGAGAAGCAGCTCAGCCCGCTGAGGATCTGTCGGAACGGTGGGACCTTCACACACTTGTCCAAACGTTTCACCTTCCTCCCAGAGGTCTTAGACACCTGGAAAAGTTTGTAGGAAAACATTCCAAGATTACGTTTCCTGGGAT
>JACXGJ010000605.1:48544-115484 GCA_016801105.1 Esox niger
ATATATATATATATATATATATATATATATATATATATATATATATATATATATATATATATATATATATATATATATATATATATATATATATATATATGTATGATTATCATTATTTAAGTATTGACAAGCATTTATACAAAGCATTCATGTATATTTAAAAGTTGTTGCTCCCATCCTCAATAAAAAAAATGAACAACAACAGCAAACACCACATCTCTTACAAATCAGTAAATCACTTCAGGAAAGCTGGAGATTTGCGCAAAAATGCTTAATCGAATTCAGGTGTTAAGGTATCAAGCCAAAACTACGGCAGTGGTAGAGGCCAGGCATCTCAGGTGGGTTGGGTCGGGCTCATGTTTGTTAGTGGGACCGGAGTGTTAGAAGACAGCAGAAGTCTTTGCCTGGATGGTGCATGTCGAGAGGTCAGAGTGTCCAGCGAAGCCAGGGCTCCAGGCCAGGGTGACATTGTCCTCCACCATATGGACCACTTGCAAACCGCTTGGGGCCGCTGGGAGAACTGCAAGCAATGAAAGGACAGGTGTACATTCAGCTGCACCTAAACTGGCCGGACAGCTGCCTTTAACAGCTTTAATCAGGCACCGCATTCTAGAAGGATGAATCAGTTACACATCCCGTCTCATGGACTATTAGCTGAACTTCTCACCTTTAATGTGCACAGTTCCCGTTCGAGACACTGAGACACCCCGGGCATTCTTGGCCTCACAGTAGAACTTGACGCTGTTATTCACGCCTTCAAGGACAGGAAATAAACGAGAGGTTAAGAGGTGTTATTCAAAAGGCAACACAGAGACCGTAACTGTACACTGCCTGTCAATGCCAATGCAGTGAAATAAATCAGACCCCGGTCCCAGTTCCTGAACCACCATGTTTCTTCCATCTTAATTAGCAATCCTCACACACTGTGGACAGTATGGAATGCATCCAACAGCAGAGCACACTGCGTATTAAGCGCTGTGAGTGTTTGTATTGCCACCCATTCTACTGCAGCTAGAAGGCTGTGAAGTAAACAATGCAACATATCATCTTGATTTCACCATCCTCCGCAGCGACGGAGAACAACTGCCACATGGACAGACCTCCAAGACACCCGCTGATTCTTTATCAACCTAGACAGACTTGTTAAGCCAGTTCTATTCCTCTATCTTCTGCTACTTAACGACAAATAGGTTTACTGGGCATCATGTGACGTGTGTACTGATTACCCGCAGCTCCACCAGGCACAGAGGGCCACAGCCCAGTCATCTACTGACTGTCATTCACAGGACAGCAGAGCCATGAGCGGAACCAAGACAGGGACCGTGTCCCAACTGTGCCGAAATATGACTGCTTAATGTCACGTTGTAGGGAAACATCAGTGTCTGGTAACCAGATATTTCAGGAAAATATCACGCGTGTCATGTAGAACATCTGGGTGCTGCATTCCTGACAGGGCACTAACTTTTGTTTGTATGTACCATACGCTCCCCCGATGGTACCGAACACAGTTGTATTTATCATGTTCTTTGTTGACTAATGGTGACTAGCCACCTTATCCTTTGTCAAAATGGGATGTTAATTCAATAAAATAGATAATGCAAAATAGAAGGTATTATCACGAGAAATATATCCATAGTTTTATAAATACCAATAACATAGAACAAATGCTAAACATCCTTGTTAAACAATAACTGGCTATTTACAGGGAGTACTGGTGCCTGGTCGGTGTGTGGCGGTACAGGTCATTTCGATTTATGTACATATACAGTTGTGCTCACAGGTTTGCATACCCAGGCAGATATTGTGAAATGTTGTCAGTGATTTTGAAAATATGACTGATCTTGCAAAACTGTACTTTATTTAAGGATAGTGATCATATGAAGTCATTTATTATCACAGTTGTTTGTCTCTTTCTAAAATCATAATGTTAACAGAAATCACCCAAATGGGCTGATCAAAAGTTTACATACCCTTGAATGTTTGGCAATGTTAAAAAGAAACACAAGGTGACACACACACACACACACACAGGTGAAAATGCCAATTAAAAGGTGAATTTCCCACACCTGTGATGTTTTAAATTCTAGCTAGTGTCTGTGTATAAAAAGTCAAGGAGTTTGTTAGCTTTCATGTGGATACACTGAGCAGGCTAGATACTGAGCCATTGGGAACAGAAAATAACTGTCAAAAGACCTGCATAACAAGGAAATGAAACTTTATAAAGATGGAAAAGGTTATAAAAAGATATCCAAAGCCTTGCAAATCCCAGTTAGTACTGTTCAATCACTTATTAAGAAGTGGAAAGTTTGGGGATCCCTTGATAACAATCCATGGTCAGATAGACCAAGAAATATTCCAGCCAAAACTGCCCGAAATATTTTACAGGTTACAAAGAAAAACACTCAGGTAACCACGGTATAGTTGTTTCAAGGAGCACAATACGACGATACTTGAAAAAAAATTGCTGTATGGTCGAGTGGCCATAAAGAAACCTTGACTGCGCCAATGCCACAAAAAAGCTAGGTTAGAATATGCCCGACAACACCTTGACACGTCGCACAGCTTCTGGCACACTGTAATTTGGAGTGACTAGACCAAAATAGAGCTTTATGGTCACAACCATAAGCGTAATGTTTGGGGATCAACAAGGTCTATAGTGGACAGAATACCATCCCCACTGTGAAGCATGGTGGTGACTCACTGATGTTTTGGGGGTGTGTGAGCTCTAAAGGCACAGGGAATCTTGTGAAAAATGATTGCAAGATGAATGCAGCATGTTATCAACAAATATTGGCAGACAATTTGCATTCCTCTGCACAAGCTGCCCTTGAAACACCCTTGGACTTTCCAGCACGACAATGACACTAACGACAAGGTCAAGTTGACCCACCAGTGGTTACAGCAGAAAGATGTGAAGGTTCTGGACTGGCCATCATAGTCTCCTGACCTTAATATCGTCGAGCCACTCTGGGGAGATCACAAACATGCGGTTCGTGCAAGATGACCAAAAACTTTGCATGACCTGGAGGCATCTTGCCAAGACGAATGGCAGCTATACCACCTACAAGAATTCGGGAGCCTGCCATCATTCACCTGCCATAAATTAAAGAGACTCTGATTAATCACAAATAAAGTTGACCTATTCTTGAACTTCCAAAGCATCAGAGGGATCTCATTGTTGAAAGATATCCGTCAGGAGAAGGGTACAAAATAATTTCCAAAGCATTAGATATACCAAGGAACACAGTGAAGACCGTCATCATCAAGTAAAGAAAATGTCACAACAGAGACATTACCAAGAACTGGATGTCCCTCCAAAATTGATGAAAAGACGAGAAGAAAACTGGTTAGGTAGGCTTCCAAGAGGCCTAAAGCAACAATAAAGGAGCTGCCAGAATTTCTGGCAAGTACTGGCTGTGTGTTACATGTGATAACAATCTCCTATATTCATATAAATGAATGGGCTATGGGGTTGGGTGACAAGTCGTATGCCTTTTCTTACAAAGAAAACGATTCAAACCCGGCTGAAGTTTGCAAAAACAAACATCAAGTTTCCCAAAAACACATGGGAAGATGTGTTATGGTCTGATGAAACCAAGGTTGAACCCTTTGGCCATAATTCCAAAAGGTATGTTTGGCGCAAACACAACACTGCATATCAGCCAAAAAACACCATATCCAAAGTGAAGCATGGTGGTGGCAACCTTATGCTCTGGGGCTTTTTTTTCTTTAGCTGGAACCAGGGCCTTAGTCAGGGTGGAGGGAATTATGAACAGTTCCAAATACCAGTTTCGCATTCCTTTAGATGTCCGTTAGAAAGCTGAATATCACCTTTCAACACAACGACGCAAAGCACACATCCAAATCCACAAAAGCATGGCTTTACCAGAAGGAGAATACTTTTTTGGGGGAAATGGTGTCATTTCAGACTAAGCCTTGTACTGAGGTTTTGGTCCGATGTATTGACTGATATGAGTGAGAACCACTGGAGTAACTGTAGACTATGGATCAGCACTTAGCATGGAGTGAGGACAGAAACAGCTAAACATCCGCAGGAAATGGAGGAGAGCAACTTAGGTGAAAGGCTAAAATATATCACAACACAAGAAAGTTATAAAGCAGAAATATAATGATCTGTTCACTAGCAGTATTGAAGCAAAGCCAGGCCACATGAGTTGACGTTTCCCCTTTCGTCGTGATATGGCATTCCCTCACTCAGGTCGTGACATGGCATTCCCTCTCTCAAGTCATGACATGGCGATTCCTCTCTCAAATCATGACATGGCGTTTCCTCTCTCAAGTCATGACATGGTGTTTCCTCTCTCAAGTCATGACATAGCACTTCCTATGTGAATTCATGACTTGGCATTTCTCAAATCAATTCCTCCATCAATTCATGACATTTCCTCTATCAAATGTTAGCATTTTCTCCCACAGGGGGAGATGTCACCCTACAGGTGAGAGTAACATTTTCCCTTTCCATAAAAACATGTCATACTTTCTGTACTGTACCTGTAAATAAGCCCTCTGTAATTACTGATAAACATCAGCATAGAACAAGCAACATCTGATTGTAAACCATCATGAAAGCAAGACAGCTACACAGAAGCATTCCACCCACTGGGAATAACCTTTGACTTCGTTCTCCAACTCAAACAGATTTATTTCCCATTCACACAGAGATTTCTTGGATCTTATAGACTGCCATAATACCATAAGCTGGAGAGCAGTCCAATGTATTCAACTGATCTCAATTGTCCTGAGAAGAAGTAGAAGACAATTTTTTTTATCTTTACAGGGTTACTAAATTATCTTTCCTCTATCATTGGAGGAGAGGGCCCTTAAGATAGAAACCTCTGGTATTATCCACCAAATCCGTTTGAGAAGAGACAGACTTGAAATGAAAGAATTACTTTTGAAAAGGAAAAAGAGGCTTACCTTTAACATAAAATACTGACGGAGAAGAAGTGACATCACCCTGCTGTACTCCCCCCAGCCACCAGTGGATCACAACAGGGTCTGGGGGCCCCACTGCAGCACAAGTCAGATTGAAGGGTACCCCGGGGAGAGTGGCTACATCATGGGGCTCAAGGATAAAGTGGGGGACACCTGGATAAAGAATCAGAGAACAGAACCAAGGGATCTGGAAAGGCAGTAGTACCAAGTTTTTAACTAAATGCCACAGAGTGATAGGTAGGTGTACAGACAGACATCACCAAATATAAATGTTATGTATTGAGTCATGTACCCTCAACTGTTATCCATGCGGGTTCAGATGAGATGGTCAAGCCGCGGAACTCAACCTCACACCAGTACTTCCCTGCATCATGCTGCTGGATGGACTTCACACTGAAACAGACAGATTACCCCAGTACTTGAAATTACATTGCACATTTCTGCTCTTATCCAGAACCCTGGGAAGGAAGTACTCCCACAACCATGGCATCTCAACAGCCATATTGTTACCAAGTGAGCTACACAGAACATGTTGTACAATCCCATTTCCACAGAAGTTAGGACGCTGAGTAAAATGTTAAGAAAAACTGAATGCAATAATGTGCAAATCATTTAAATCCTATATTCAATAGAAAATAGTACAATGACAACATATTGAATGTGGAAAGTGAGAAATGTTATTGTTTCTTGGGAAATACATGCTTCCCTTTGAATTTGATGCCAGCAACACGTTTAAAAAAAGCTGAGACACAGGCACCAGTATACTGGTTGTGTAATGCTAAAAAACTAAACCTGGTGGAATATCACACAACTAATTAGATCAATTGGCAACTGTTTTGTAACATGATTGGGTATTAAAAGATAATTCCAGAGAGGATGGGAAATGTACGACTGCTAGCTGGGAATTCCTAGCTGGCAGTATCCTATAGAAGAGGAACAATCCAAGGAGTCAAAGGGGAGTATTCTACACCAGTGTTCTGTTCATCTCCCCAAAAAGGAGCCACATTGAACCCATTTCTAACAATTACTGGCACAAAGAAGAACCCCAAGTTTTTATAAGAGGGAAATAATGACAAATATCTAAGATTTGTTTGTAAGCATTTACAAAGCACTTACAAAAGGGATGTGAGAATGTGGAAGGATTCACCACTTTATGAAAGACTAGGTGGGCAAATAGTGCCACAATTTAAGAATAACGTGTCACGTTACATTGCAAAGAGTTTGGGGATCTCATCATCAAAGGTGCATAATATCATTAAAAGATTCAAAGAATCTGGAGTAATCTCGCAAGGGGCAGGGGCAGAATCCAATATTGGATGACCGTGATCTTCGGGCTCTTGGGCAGCATTGCATTAAAAACAGAAACGATTCTACAGTGGTCAAACTGGACATCACTACATGGGATCAGGAACACTACCGAAAACCACTGTCTGTGAACACAGATTGTTGCTGCATCCACAAATGCAAGTTAAAAGTCTACCATGCAAAGAAGAAACCACATGGAAACAACATCCAGAGGGACAATCCGCCTTGTTATCATAAACGGCTCAAAAAATATCCCGGTATTATGGTGCCACGATATTATGATGTAGGCCTATAGCTAATAGTATTAGCAATTAAATTGTCAATGTATTAAATATTTTGATAAATACAATTAGTTAATTCCTTAAATGAGAATTGACCATTACAACCAAAGTGGCTGTAGAGACTATCTAGGGGATAGTTATTAAATTACAACCGAAGAAAATCAGACAGCATAAAATAAAATGTAAGACCCTAATAATGATAAAGGAAATAATTAATTTGCAGTTTATTGATTGGTGTTTTTCCAACTACTGTCTTATTTCTGTAGGCCTAAAGCACAACCTTGTTGCAAAAAAAGTGCAAACAAAACATATTCTAAGTATTATCTAAAGTATTGAGGTGTTGCGCTGCACTCAAGCAAATTTACGCATGAAAATTCAGTTGGTCTATGGTAATGTTGCCTACACGTTAAACTAAGTTTGCTGTTGGTACGACAGACAGCGCAAACATTACGTTAGCCTACCTATAAGCATAATGAGTCATTACAAACCTGGAAAATGTATTGTCTCTGTGTTATCTTCTCCCCGTCCTATACTGGATTTTCAATTCCATGTTTCTCCGCATATTCCGTGGGATGATGCTCACAGAGATGGAATTTCAGGCTTGAATTTTTCTTGGGCTGACAATTTTTTCATATTGGTTCACCATCAACATTTATGACGCTGTGTAAATATAACTGACATGACAGATTAAATATAATCTCTTCATTGAACTGAAATCTACAATATGAATGTCAATTCCTTTTTTTGGATTATAACAATTCAGAAAAAGAAATCAGGAATTCGTATAAATGCAAAACCTTGAATGACACAATGGCAACGGTATGAGAACCGTCTGTTTTTACTACCCGGTTGCACCGTGAAGCTGTTACATGCCTAGTTTCAACATTTGACGTGTTGTCTTTACTATTTTCAATGAAATATAGGGATTAAATCATTTGCACATCATTGCATCCTGTTTTTTTTGCACTTTACGCAGCGTCCCAACGTTTTGGAAACAGGGTTACAGTCCTGTAAACTAAATGTTTCAAAAGTTCAAGAACCTTGTGAGGATATCTAAAACGATGTAGCTGGACTCTATGTAACTGAAACAATAAAAGAGCTCGGGGCAAATTAAACTAAGAAGTACACTTTGCATATATGCTAGTGGACAATTGTGTCCCCATGCACAAGTCTCACTCAGGTAAGCTATCCCACTTACTCAGGTGTCCCCATGTCTCCAGCCTTACCACTCCAATCAACAGCCTACAAAAGGTTAGCAACTAAGCCATTGCAATGTGACAGAAATAATTTATATTACGTCAACTACGTTCTGTAGGCTGGATACAACATACAAGTTTTCAGCACATTTTTGTATGCCTGAGGATAAGCATAAACAACAGACGGAAACAGGATAGTCGTATCAGACTGCGAACATTTGAGCTTCAGTTCCCAGCGCATGTGCATGAGATTAACATCAATAGCTGCCACCCTGGCCATGCAGGTTCACTAAACAATCAGGTCAAGCAGTCCACCTAAAGATTAACATTATTCAGGGTCATAGCCTGCCTCCACCCTGGTTTATCTGCTGGTTAGATTATGGTATCAGTATGCTGTACCTCTGTAGGGATTTAACAAAATGACTCACATGTAAATGTAAATGTTCCTTCTCTTACTGCCAGTGAGCTTTTATTCTGCCATGTTGAGCAGACAGTGGTTGGAAAACAAACATAAGCTGACGTAGAAGGTTGCTGTGCGATTGTGATAGTAGAGATCCATTCAATAATTATACTCCCACTTCTTTAAAAGTATCCTGACCCTGATACAGGTCAACTTTCAGACTAATCTCAATTACATCCTTGATCAGTTCTTCAATCTACCATATCCCTACATCTAGGTCAAGGGAGTTACTGAATAATTACCTCAATAATAGTAATCTACTTTATGTCATTGAGAATAGTTAATCCCTCCGGCTGGGATTATTTATTTTACTTTCAGGTTCACAATGTCTGTTCCTGATTTAACAATTCCCATGTTGAAGCCAAATAACTGCCTTATATTAAGGATGTGATATAGCAATTGTGATATTGTGATCTCTGACTGACCACAGCCTTTATACTGTCTTCCTGACATTGCATCACATCAGGCCAAATGAAAGGATGTGGAGGCTCAAAATGTATCTCCTCCAAGATTTAAATGTTTAAAAAAACTAGAAATCATACTTTTCCTCCAAAGCAATGACGAAGCATATACATTCCAACCTTTAACTGTGGGAAACCCTTAAAGCATATGTGACCATAGAATCACATTATTCCATAAATCCTGATAAATTAAACTGGAAAGAAAATTAAATTACTACATAGGAAAGAATGTTACACTTCTGAGTTCTTAAATGTGGAAATCTCTCAGAGAAATACTACTATTACCCTAAATTATATCCTAAACTTCAACCTCAAAGAATGATCAATTATTAGAGACTTGTTTTGACAAGCTTTATTGAGATGATATTTTTTGTATAATTTTCTGTTTTTATATCATCAGTATTTTTAGTAACAACACAAAATATAACCACAACATATTTATAGCAGACCGAAAACTTTGTATAATTTAAGCTGGTGCAAGAACTTTCAAAGTCTGAAAAATAATGCTAGAAAGGTTTAGGCTACAACAATGTCATTAGTGCAGATATGTCTTTCAACTAATGGCCAAGTTAGCTACTAATCTCATGAATCTCAATGGATACAGTAAGAAAGAAAATCTCGAATCATCAACCTCTGCCCTTCCCCCAACCAAGTAACAGTTAAAAACATAGAGGCCCATTCAATTCTCCCAACGGAGGTCTCATAGGAGTTGGAACCGAAGTGCAAACCTGTGGAAGGTCTCCCAATGGTTTTGCTCCAGAGTGATGTACATCTGATCTGTGCTGTACAGTTTCTCCCCGTCCTTCATCCACACGATGTCCGGTTCACTCAGACCCTTTATGGAACAGCCCAGACGAGCCATGTTGCCCTGGTTTACCGTGAGGTTGGCAGGGTTCTTGGTGAACTGAAGACCTAGAAGTCAAAGATCAGGAGACAGTGGATTTCAGTGGGTTACTGATTATCAGACTATGTCAACTGTGTTTTTTTCTTCACTAGGGGCCCAGTATTCAAAATCATGTAATGTAGAATATGGTCTATTCAGATGGATTTCTTTGGGTGGATATTTTGACACTTTATTGAGTCAGATAAGAAAACACAGAGGGGATACAGTGACGCGGGAGACTGGACTGGTTTTGGAGAGGGGATTTGAAACCCAATCCTCATTGGGACGTGGGGTATATGTGTATAAACCAGGAGCATGTACGCTAGACCAGTCTTGTGCACAGATTTTTTTGTTGTTGTTGAGAATTTCAGTTCTTTGTCATTTGTCAGTATCTTACACACAACACAGTAGAGGTATTTTCACTAACCCTCAAAGGTAGCCTTCATAATCACATATATTAATGTATTTTGCCCAGCAGTCATGAAACACTTACAGGTAGACATTGCGACATATAAAACCTTTTGTTTCTCTGCACAAAGCTTTTGTCTTTAGAACAGTTTGTGTCTACTGTTGCCACTTGGTCAAAGGTCGGCAGAATGCCCGTCATACAAGGATGCAGAAGACTGAGAACTACAGTTGCTGCTGGGTTTGGCTGCCGGCGACACAGCAACGGAGTAACATCAATGACCATGTTATTCAGAACTGCTCAGAAGCAGGGGAGGGACCATGTCAACAAGCGCAAAATTCCTTGGGCCAATCTCTCATACACCCTTGTGCCACCTAGAATTTGTCAGAAGGTCGCAATTTAGTTCATTTCCTAGATTTAACTCTTTGTTGCTAGAGGTTGGTAGAAGAGTTGGGTTTAATGGGGAACACAGAGTCAAATACTTATTGCATTACAGTGAAAATAGTCCTGGACTATTTGACACATTGTTGAGATAAGTACTCACTCGCAAGTCAAAACATGTTAGGCTGCATTTACATTTGAGTCTTCTTGGGTAAGTATCTACAAGATTTGCACACCTGAATTATGCAGTATTTTTTCTATTATACATATTTTTAATCCTCTGGTGTCAATCACAGTATTATGGATCATGGCCACAAACCTATTTGCCACAGATTTTAAAGCATGCTGTTTCTTTTCATCTATAATAGCTCCCTATTTGTTATAGTCAAGCATCCCACACCATGATGCAGCCAACACAATGTTTGAAAAAAGATGCAGTTACACAGTGATGTGCAGAATTTGTTCTAAACCAAAGGCTTCACATTTAGGCCAAAAGGTGTATTCCTTTAATAGATTATATTCTGTATTACTTTAGTTTCTTTTCCTTTTAAAATATACTAAATGTATGCTGTTAACACAACCCCAACCAGTATACTTCTTCAATAGACTTTCAAGAAATCTCTCTGATCTACTTTAAATGTGTGACTTAAAATGTGTGACATGCACACAATAATATTTTTTTTCTATTTACAGAACATTACTTTCCTCAAATGTTATAAGAAAGATTGATTGACTAAACTTTAAATTCAGCCAACAGAGTTTGCAGTGCAAATGGGCTAGCAAGAACAATAGACCCTGTTCTTCATTTATATACTAACCTTAACCCTTACTCGTACCCCAACCTTAACCTTAACCCATATCCAACATTTATTCCATTATTTTCTTCCTTAAGGGCATATACCAAAAAAAATGCTTTACACCAATTTCATTGAACATCTGAATATTTTTCATTCTGTAAACAGATTTTTTTCAGCGCACATCTGAAAAACTCCTGAAGTCCTGAACAGATAAAATATATTTTCCACGCACATATCACACATTTCTAATATGTTAGCATTCTGGTTAGATGCTAACTGCATTTCGCTGTACTGGACTTGTATTGTTCAATGACAATACATTTGAATCTAATCTAAGTAATTTGTACACAACACTGTGTGCTGTCTCATAAATAAAAGGTATCCAATCTCTAATAAATCGGGAGGTTTGGATCCTGAATGTTGATTGGCTGATAGCTTTGATATATAAAATCGTATAACACTAGTAAGACATATTACTTTAATGCTCTAACTAGGCCATGTGGTTTATAAGCAACAAGGGTTTTGTGATTTATGGCCAATGTACTACACCTAAGCACTGTGTTCAGGCATTGACCATATAGCACATCCCCTTGTGACTTTATGGTTACATATACCACCGCTATCAGCCAATCTGCATTCAGGATTCAATCCATCTGCTTTATACACAATCTATATACATCTTTTCATTATATTGCGTACATAAAACACAAAACGCATTATTAAATGCATTGCAATCACACTGCAACTCAACAATGACATGGAGATGTCCTTTTCATATATAAAAAGTTTACAATTAATAAATCAACGTCAGTCAATATATTTTAAGACTAACGTTGATTTATTAAAAATATCTAAATCAATTGCGAGCAGTGCCTGCGGTAAACGTGGACTTTGGGGGGAGTATCGACTCCTGACATAACATTGATCAATGTTGACAAACAAAACTCGTCAAATTTACTTGGCGTAAGTGAGTTAAATATCCTAACTAAAATATACCGCAGCCAATTTGAAAATAAATTATAAGTAGGCTAAGTCTAGTTGTGAAGTCCACTGATTACTCAAACTTACCATGGACTGCTGTAGTTTGTGCAAAGAAGAGTATGATCCAGTGAGAAATGGTCATCTTTTCATTATATGGTTAACAAATAATGCTCTTATCCGCAAATAAACGAAATCCCAACATTCGCAGGATCCCGGGGTTCCAGTGTTGGTTTTTGAATTAAAGAGTGAGGGCTTGAGTTTTGTCGCTAATAGTTCACCCAACTGTGTTGATTAAATTCATCAAAACCGAAAAGCCAGCCTGGCCGAGATGATGGACTAATTAAATGTTGTTTACTTTCCCTCATGAATAACCGGCTACACTTTACATAACGCAATACAGATTCCGTCTAGGGTGATTTACGCGTTGTTTTCCCTAGTTTCCAACTTTATCTGTGGTGTTTTCACTACAAAATAAAACCAAAAGGTATCAAACATAACGCAACTGGGAACGATCTACGTGATTTAGTCCAATAGAAACTCGAGATTTTGTATATTTTTTTTCCCGTTTGGAATAGGAGTTATCCGTTGAAAACGATTTGCAACAAAAATACACCCCAGGATGAAGCGCTCTCTTAAAGAATGTCAATGTGAATGACTGCCCCCTAGTGAAAGAGCTTGGGAAAAATTATGCATAACAACATGATAGTATTTATTTAACTGATCAGCTCTACGCTTACGCATAGAAATACACGATATGCAAAATATTGCCACTAAAAGCAAACCAGAATATAAATAAACAAATACAGACTTGGTGATTATTACAGAGTTATGTTTTAAGCCCAAGCTTGTTTCTTCTTCATAATGAGATTTGACAGGTCTTTGAACTGATAAGAATGAGTGTCATTTTAAATTCTAAAGCATTTAAAGGGTGCAGGTTGGTTTGCCAAATATGCACAAAATAACGTAAAAGACGATTCAGGGTGAAACAGGCATCTGATTGAGGAAAATTCAGAGAAAGAACAGTCCCAAAAATTGAGTTAGTGTCAGTTTCAGGAATTTGTACGCTAATCGCTGACTTGAGGACACCTTTAAAAATACTATTCTCTGGGTTATATTTTGAAATGTGATTAATCAGTGAGAATTACTGTTTATTTTTTGTTGCCTATCACACATACATTTTGTAATCAGCCATATACATTTTCTTATTCAAGATCAAATCATTTATCCAGATCACTTTACCCCATGAGAACCAGAAAATACTTAACAATGATTATGTTCTCAAAACACTGTCGTCATTAAAGGCACTCCGCATGAATGTGGCTTCCCTTGCTGAGTTGGGACTGCCAAGGGGATGGAAGGAAGGAAGGTGTGGGGGAGGAGTGGAGGGCAGTGTGGCCAGCAATGTTCAAAACTTGGTGTTGGGCCTCTGTGACTGCATACCACTTGAGCGTAGCTTAGTGTTTCTGCATCCAGCCCTTAGAATGTGGTGGGGGAAGGGTTTGTGTCAGGCTTTTCTCTTGATTCCAGATTGAAGAGTGTCTTCTTGCCCCAAATGCTGTGGAGCTGATTTTTATGCTCCCTAGGTTTGTAGTTGGCTAGTATCACCATATGAAATTGCACCTAAATATGGTTTCTAAACCTTAACCCTAAACTATTTGTAAGAATTCCTGTACTGTTGATTCGTTTATTCAGTAAAAAAAGCCTCACTTTTGGCCTCCTCAAGATGGTTCACATTTTAGTTTTAACACTACTCTGGCATAACTAATTAAATTAGTCAGCCAATCAAGTCTGTGAATAATTGATCAGTCTAAATGAAACATTCAAAACATCTGGAGAGGTGTTAGAAACCCTGAACTACAGAGAGGACTAAGCAATTGCATGTATCATAAAAGAATGCAATGAGGTGCGTGGTTAGGTTCCAGCACGTAATAATGTCACTGGAATTCGCTAGCAACACCATTGAGTCATGGCAAATACCGTATTGAAAAAAGTTAATTCTGCAAACTTCTTTGTCTTGTACAAATGCCAACTTTTAGAGGGTTCCTCCAATTTTTACTTTCAATAAAAGCGTTTCCGGACTGCAATCACTAAATCACTTTTTACAAGTTTGAATTGTATGTCAATATCTTCAACAAATGTAATTAGTCGAGCAACATGACTGACTTAATGTAGTGCACTAGCATTTTATTGACATGGTGAAGTCACCATTGGAAATATTAACAAAACTGTTAAACTCTAAATTCTAAATTTGCTAACAGCTTTTGGAAGTAATCTGAATTAAATCAACAATTGTTTGTGTATAAACATTTTGTGCAAGCAGTAAAAAATGGTTTTGGTATAAAAACAAACATAAAAAGTGATTCAGATGGCACAATCACTCCCTGCAATATTCAGTACTTTTCCCCTGCAATAAACGATTACTTGAGATAATATTGTGGTATCATCGGATAATTATATGGAAATATTCTACATGTAGCCCCTTTAACAGCAGCTGTACAGGTACCTGTGCACATTAAGTATTGGCTATTGGTGACTTATTGTTGCAAGAAAATTCTACTAACACTGGTTGCTACCCTGGTCGAGAAAAAAATCAGAACAAAAACCAGAACAAGCATGCTTAGTTATTGTTTTAGTCTGCACATTTTGATGTGGTTCGCAAAACATTGGTGCACAATGGTAATACAAGCAACATAAACCAAGCTAGCCTACTTATGAGAACATTTGAATCAAGGAAAAATAAATTAACAAATGAAAACAAATTACACAACCACATTTAAAGTAGTTGTAAATCAATTTGTAAAAGTACATTGATAAACCCCATGGGGAGTAGTTACAAATGAGTTACATACAGCGTATGTAAAGGTATGCAGTGGATTGCATAGGTATTCATCCTCATTGGACCTTTTTTGCATTACAGTGAGCAAAATAGATTTAATTGTGCCTTTATTTGACTGATGTACATAAAATATTTCACAGGGGAAATAAAATTATACACATCCTTGCCAATTAATAAACATAACTAAAATATATTTACACTATACATACTTACATTTTTCATATATATTTTCTTTTAAATATCACCTTTACATATTTATCATATACATTTCCTATTTTGCAACGTTGGAAATACTAAAACCAAATAAATTTTAATCAATTACACTTTGTAACAACTAAATTGGAAGTACTCATTCACTGTATGTTACTGTTGTCAGCCTACTGCAACTCCTTTCATAGAAAGTGCACCAAAGAACAGCAACAGTGATAAAAAAAAACTCCTCATAAGACTTTCATCAATGTAGTAATTTCTAGTAAAACAGATTTAGATGCAGAGGCCCTTGCCAGAGGATCCATGAACACTATGGTTGTTCACCCTCCAGGGTTTCATCAGATACTATCACACATGTTTAATGCATGCAAATTATTTACAGAGAATTTACTGAAATAGTGACAATGTGATAAACAGCAACAAGTGATAAATAATACATAAATACAAATAAAGACCAACTAGTAACACTTCTTAACATATAATAATAACCTACTTGAATTTTGAAAAGCCAATAGATTAATTCATATATAGGGAGTGCTCATTTTCACAGCACCAGACTAAAGTAGCATTGGTCCAGGGTGGTACAAAAAGCTTGTTGATGGTGAACCTCAAACTAAAAACAAACACTCTGGACAACAGAAAAAAATAAAGTTACTGCAAATTTCAAGTCTCCGTACATGAAAACGTTCTAACAATGTAAGAATAAAATGACAGTGGTAGTGCAACTGTCACTACTTTGACATTCTGTGCCTCCGTAACCGAACTCCGGGCTCCGGTCAAACACTAAGCCACCGATGTTAGCAGTCAGATTGAGTAGTCAGGCGAACAGTCTCAAACTTTGTACTGGATTTTTTTATTTGCCGGCTGAAGGTACTTCCAAAGGTATCATCTCCAGCAGGCAAAACGGTCACACTTGTGCAATCTACACTGCATTATGCTGAGCTGGTTAGTATGTCTTCTGCCCCAGTTATAGTGTTTTGGATGATTTAGACCAGGGGTAGGCAAATAGATTCAGCTATTTCTGTTGGGGGCTGTACCTACAAAAAACATTTTCAACACTAACTTGATTGCACTAAATTGTGATCACATCTCGTTATTTGTGCAAATGTTGGAAACCGATGTTTAAATGAACCAATACGTAGCTGAATCCCTTGTGATTTAAGTTTCTATACAGTACCAGTCAAATGTTTGGACACTTACCCATTCACTTGAACTTTTGACTGGTACTGTATATATAAAAACAAAATCACTCATGGCCAATTTAAGGACATAATCTCACTGTGGCCAATCCCAGGTTTAGATGTAATTAAAATCCAGAGCTTGTAGAGACACTGTATTACTTACTTACAACCCGTTTAGGTTAACATCTGAATACAACATTATTGTCTGAAATCGGTAGCAACATATTATATATGCACTTGGTATGACTATCATAGGTGACCATTGTCCACTTCCATTGTACCCTGGTGCGGTTATTTGCAGTCCTGTAACACGACCTCTGTCAGTCCTCATTCTACTGTGGTCCTTAGCCTGTAGCTGCAGCAGCGCAGAAGCCAAACACATATACTGTAGTAAGCCACAACCACTCAGGGAGGGTGACTTGGTGGAGTACACAGGGGATGCTCTCTTTATTCTTCAAGCAAACTTCTTCTTAGTTGCAGTGAAGCGCTCCATGTACTGCAGGGTAAACATAAAATCATTTCCATTGCCAGACACCTCAGGGGCAACACGAGATCAAACAGATTAACAGTTTCAGTGAGCATTAAAGTAGCGCTCCATGTCCAGACTATTCTAATAGGAATTTGGTAATATCTGATTATACCTTCATTATTGCAAGCTAGGGAAATAAGATGCTATATCAAGCTTCGCATTACGATTTAAACTCTGTGATAATACCTTGAAACATCTAACTACAGAAGCATTTAGTGGTTAAAGGCTACTTTAGACAATCTATTTAGCCAAGTGCAGGGATTGTTTGGGAATGAATAGAAGATCTGTCTGTGCCACAACTTTCTTCACTGATCCCTCTTACACTGAACAAGAAATTCCATTATTGTTGAAGTAACACGTCACTTGTTTTGTTTCTACGCAGCTAAAACCAAAATGACGCCAGTGCTGGAGGCGGAGAAAAAATGTAAACCAATGACTCGAAAATACATCAGAGATGTTGTTTACAGCCAATACAAAGACAGTTCAGCCAAGCCACTCGACCGTTCTGTGGATTAATGTCGACTGTTCATTGGGCAGGTCATAGCATGTGAACATGTGAAAATAACAAGCCTTTTACAACTCACCTTATCATACCCTTCCAGGTCCCGCAGGTTCTTCACCTCAAACAGGTTGCCCTCCACGGACAGCAGTGACACCTGGGAGCTGGTGAGAATGGACACAGGGATGGAGGCAAGCTCCAGACAGTTCTCCTCCAGTCTCAGCACCTTCAGCCTCTGGCAGGTGGACACCTCCGCAGACACTACTGAAATCTTAGACCATCATTGATACGGATTAACATGTACACTGGTTCAATCCTTCTGGAGATTGGAAAGTCCACGAAATGAACCACCATCTGTTAGTTCACCCCTTCAAGAAGTGAATCAGTTATTCTCACTGACTCGACTTCCTCTAAGGTATCCTTGCAGACAAAAAAAAACAGCAGAAAAACTGTGACAAGAAACAGCTCATTTGCCTGTAGTCAATTGGATGCTGGCTCAAAAACCAGATAATGTGATCAATGCACATATTTTAAGAAAACGTGCAGTTTCTCAAACCATAACCTGGCTTTCAAAAAGGGATCATTATGACAATAAGTTTAGCAAATGCATGATGCTACATAGTAACCTGAACGTGATTGGTAGCTCATCCGCCAGGCTGAAGGGGTTTACAATATACCTCTAGTCTCATCTTCCAATGAGATTCATAGGCCCTCAATCTCTTATGCACTCATGAACACCTGATTACCTGGTTCTGGTTGAGATTGATCTCAATGGCCTGCAGGGCTGCCACCTCAGCAGGCACGGCCTGGATATGGTTCTTGGACAGGTCCAGGACGTCCAGGTGCCGTAGCGAGCCGAGGCCAGCAGGAAACTCACGGAACTTGTTCCCTGACAGGCTAAGAGTACGCAGCGCTTTTAACTGTCCTACAGTGCTGGGGAGCCGTGTCAATTGGTTTCCATTCAGCAAGAGTGTTTCTAGTTTCTTCAGCTTCCCAATTTCTTCTGGGAGACTTGCTGTGTGTACACACAGACACAGAAAGACAGACACAGAAAGACAGACACAGAAAGAAAGACACAGAAAGAAAGACACAGAAAGAAAGACACAGAAAGAAAGACACAGAAAGAAAGACACAGAAAGACAGACACACAGAAAGACAGACACACAGAAAGACAGACACACAGAAAGACAGACCACTTAGCTCAAGAGATTGAAGCAGAGGAATTTACATTGATAATAATTGCACCATTATGGGTATTCATTATTCAGTGAAAGCAAAGGGTCAGTTACATCTTGTCAACAGATGCTGTGATGTAACAGACAGTATCATTATAGACCTTTACAGATAGACCAAGACAGAGGTAATTCCGCAAACTTACTGAGTTTATTACAGTTTAATGTAAGGCTCTTCATCTGAAGAAAGTTTCCTATGGCAGCAGGTAGCACTTCAATCTTGTTGTTGGACAAATCGACAGTCCGTAGGTTTCCTGTCAACCTCTGCAGCTCCTCCGGGAACTGAAATACATTAGTGGGGAATAATATACATTTAAACCATCTAATAATAACAAGTGAACAGGTCAATGTGGCTTGGCATTATAACTAAGAGACAATATGACAAGCGCTTTGTGTATGACTTACCTCAGGAAGTCCTTTCCCTGTCAGCTGAAAGATCCCAGTCTTCTGTGAGTTTTCCAAGTGGGCTTTGATTGCACTGTTCCCCATAACTGTTGGTTCTTCTAGAGATGGTCTTATGTAATAACTAGATTAATGTGAATTTGATGCCAGACACAGTAGTGTTGCAGTAATAAATACTTCCAAGGGATTCAGTTTGGTCTCTAAAAGAGATAATTAATACAAATAAATCATAGCTGATGAGTTAGTACGTTAGCTGACAATTAAGCATCAAAGATTGTGAGTTTTTAACGTTGAGAAGTCAGCTAGCTAACCTTAACTATCCTACTTGTATAGTACTAATGGAAGCTTCAAGTGATACTGTCCATTAATATTATCATCGGGCAACAGTAACAGCAATAAGTAAAATACAGACAATGTACTTCATCCAAAGATGAAAACTAGCAAGCGCAGTAAATGGGAAAAGTAATGTTAACATAGCTAGCTGAAGCGAGTTAGCTAGACAAGCTCAGCTGGGAAAGTAGATTTGTTTGAACGTTTGATAGTTAGCTAGCTACAGTACTTAGCATATTATTTGAAATGTAACAACCAGCTACTTACTAGGGCCTACAGATTCGTAACAAAAGCATTGGGTTCATTGGACTGGTCAAAACGAAAACACTTACCAGCCTATGACATAATGAAGTTGCCTTGGTGAACAACAAATATGTCGCTATCTGAAAAGAATGGGACGCTATGGTATACCTGCTAGACATTAATGCGCATGTCTGTATGCTGTTTTTCAGTTGATCCGGAAAGCAGTACCAGTAAAATGGCCTTTTATTAAAGATAAATATATATATTTTAGTTTAACTTTAATTTTGAACATTTCTGCGTTATCAATGTAAATGTTATTTCTACAGAGGAGGAAAAACACCCACATCTCTTTATCCAAACCCGTAAATTGCACGTAGTTTGGTAGAACGTATACTAAATATGTCATGCCTTTGATGTAACTTTTATCCTTTCCCCCGGCGGTTCAGTTCAGCTCTTTTCAAACCAACTTCACACTTTTCATATATAAAAATGTCGATGGGAATTCACTGTACATTTTCTTCTCTTATTTACAAATGGCTTAAAAGTGAATGAAGTGGCAATTATTTAAAAAAACTAATGTGAATTAAACAAATACCAGTATGTCTCAAAGTTTAAATGCAATTATTTTTCATATAATAATTATAACATTCAAATGTTTGTTAACTGTTGGACTTTAACTCTGAAATGTTATGACCTGGAAGTACTTTTTAGTATTTCTGGTAAGACGCGTAGGTAAAAGGCGTAGCACCAGTAACAACATCGGCGGGTAAAATTTGAATAAAGAAGCACTATTAAACGCTTATTGACGCGTTATACTTATTGACGCGTAAAGTATATTGTACGTAGCTATAAAAATATTAGTATTGAAAACAGCATACAGCTATGTCTGCTGACGTAGCCAGGTAAACGTTGATTTATCACCAGAATTAACCCCGCGTTTTACGGCTGTATTTTCCAGTTTTGACATCACTACCCTGTACAAATGAATCCGTGGGACCTTGCTCCATATTCAGTAACACCGATTGCAAGTCTTTTGACCAAATGCGTGACATCGGGTGTACTGTCTCAGGTGAGTGTCAACTTTGCACCGCAACTAATCTAATTTTCAGTGCCATCTAAAGTAACTGGTTCCCTTGGAAACTATGAAAAATGTATTTGTTTCGCTAAAATTGGGAAAAAGTTTAGTTCTAAAGTTAAAATCCCAATACCGTGGTGAAGGACATTGTCCTAGGAGGGATGCCATGTTTAATGGGCCACCCGACCCAATCATCCACTCAGTCAATAGACAAGATGCATCTAGTATCCTTTTGATCACCCTTGAGGTGTCTCTAGAACATGATTGGAGTCGACCCGACCACTGCTTTGAGCTTTTTTGGGGTAAGCAGTAACCTGCTTTATACACCTTTCTGCAGTTTCTCACATTCTTCCGGGCAGATCTTCTGAAACTCAGATTGGATCTGGAGTGTCTGTGAACTATGTTATTCAGGTCTCCTGACAAATGTTTATTTGGGTCCATTGCCAAGTTTGGCTGGACCACTCAAAGACATTTAAATACTTTGAAAACCACTCCAGTGTTGGCTTGGCTATGTGTTCCTGTATTTTCTCTGTTCATACTCCTCCCAATCCTGACCATTCTGCTAGTCCTTCCACTGAGAAACATCCCCATAGCATGATTCTCCCACCACCATGCTTCACCATATAGGATGGTATTATTCAGGTGATGAGTGGTATCTTGAAGCTCTGTTTGAGTGGCCATTGTGTTCTTTATCACCTCTCTGACCAAGGCCTTTCTTGCCTGTTCACTTGCTTTTGGCTTGATGACCAGCTTTAGAAGTTTCATTGGTGGCTTCAAACATCTTCAGTTTCACAGTGATGGAGCCTATGGTGTGATTTTCCTCTGTAATCAATAAAATTTGCTACAGGTGGACTCCAACATGTTCTTGAAACATCTCAAGGATGATGAAGAGATGCATATCCGCTCAGTGTGGTTTCAATGTTTCTGAGTACTTATCTGGATATTTAACTTTTTCATTTTTAATAAATGTCCTCAAATTGTTGTAACACCACAAAATGTGCAAAAAGGGAACGGGTCTGATTAGGCCTATTTCCCCAAATCATTGTATTCCTAATTGGATTGAGGCCTGTATTTGGATCAGACCATTCCAGGACATCCTTTAAACAACTCCAGTGTATCCTTTTTGTTTAGGGTAATTTATTTTGCCGAAAGGGGAACCTCCACCCCAGTTTACGGTTTATTGCAGACGGATGCAGGTTTACGTTCAGATTTTCCTGTGTTTGTCTCTGTCCATCTTGCCATCAACAAAGACAAGTTTCCCAGTCCCTTCATTGTGTGGTTAGTTGTATATGCTCTCTGCCATACTTTAGGACTGTGGCCACCATCTCCTCCTTGGTGGATCCCTCCATCTGAAAAGGTGCATACACTGCCACCTGCTGTACAGACTGAATATTGTTCAACAGAAAAAGTTATTTGTAAATGGAAAGACTAAATATACATGTATTCAAAACAAAGGTTAAAAATATATATATATTTGCTGCCCCCACTACTATTTCCAATTTCCTTGACTTAAAAAACAATATTTTGTAATGTGAAATCAACGTGACAAGTACACTTTCCACACAGTGAGTATGTCAGGGTCTCTCATCTAACTGACATCCCTTGGCTGCTGATCATTGACGTCAATTACCTAATAATTTCATGATGTTCCTTTAAGAATTTGTACTGCCTCTGCATATGACATCTGCTTGATGGACTTTGCTACTTTGTCCTATTTCAACAGAATGTGATTCATACCAAAATTGCATCACCTGGCAAGCCAGCAACTAGCTCTTAATGTCCTTTCTGCACGTCATGTAAATCTGTTCAAGTGAAATTGCTGATTGAAAGGACATTTTATTTTATTCAACTGTGAGCTGTAAATTGCAATTTTATTACATTTCCTCTTGATTTAAATCGCCACTGTGTAATCCTTTTTGATCGGTCTGAAATAATCCATGTGATTCCACATTAGGAATTAACTTTTATTCTCAGCAAATAGACAATTAACAAAACATGTATTTTTTGTGGGGACGGCCACATAACAGAGAGAACAAAATGTTGATTCATACCTTGGTTACGATATTATTGAAATCTTAATAAAAAGGCCACTTTTTTAAATTTTTTTTTACATTTGATATGCTTATGTAATTAGTTTGTAATAATGCCATTAATGCACATTTTAAGCTCCTCATAGTTTACTATGGACAAACTTCAGCTACTCATTTTGTATTTCTCCAAAACAAATTTCTTAGTAGTCAGAATGATGTTGATTTTTCACCGCAGTTCTGTAACTCTGTTTGCTGCATCACACCGCAAACCAAAACGTCCACCTGCGTTTGTCCATAGAACCTCTGTTTGACTAGAGTGTTCTGTTTGACGGTACCACTAGAACCCAGAGAACCTAGTCTGTTGCTTTTCAATCCCTGGGGTTACTTAAGCCGCCACACTGAAAACAGTCTCTGTCACAGGAGGACATTGATACGGTCCCTCGAGAACCCCATGTCTTCTCCCCTCATCTCCTACAAGCTGGACAGCTCATCACAATGGACCGTGAACTTGACAAGGTATATTGACTCTCTGTGTTTTCTTTAGCTCACCTATTTGCCGCAGTGCTACGTCACTGTTCCTAACTTCTCTGTTTTAGATCAATCTTGAAATGGAGTTGTTGAAGCTGGAGAAGGAAAGTGCAGACGTCTCTCACAAATTCTATCTGAGTAAGTTAGATTCAAGATGTCATGTTTCTGAATTTTCAGATGAAAGCATTTAGTTACCCTTTGGAGTACCACAGCCTGACTGGTTCATGGGATGTTTCTTGTAGGTCAGAGGTTTACTTTGTTACAGCAGTTTACCTCCCATTTGCAAGACGTACTGAGAGAACAGGCTAGCCTGCAGCAGAGGCTGATGAAACCACTGTGTCAGACTAACTTACCTATACAGGCAGATCTTCACAGGTGAGGGATGTGCGTCTGTTTATAAGTGGGTGTCTGGGTGTCAACCTGCTGTGTCTGATGTCTTATTGGCTTTCTTTTTTTTAGATATGTGGTAGAGGTCATGAAGATGGTGGTGGACTACATTGAAAACCTGGAGGCCAAGATTAATACTGTTCGCACCATTCCTAACGTCGACGAATCCATTAGTAGTTTGGTGAGTGTATTCAAAACCACATACCCAGAGGACTTAATGAAGGTTCTTCTTAAAATCTAATCCAGGCCTGGGTGATATTCAGTTGATAAAATGTAGTTAAATTGAAAATCCTTTTCCCCAAAACTGGACACTTAACAGGATTTCTTCCAACTTTTTATTTTCGTAAAGTACATGTCAGATAAAGAATGGCACAGGAGGCCTTGTTAAAATGCATGCTAGGCTTTTTTTGTCATTCGTTGTGAAGGGTTGACTCGATGTGCCTAGAATGTTCAAAATTTATGAAAATAAATATTTCTTAAATTAAAATAAATAAACTTACATTTTATATAAATAAATAAAAATATAATTAAATTAATAAAAATACATTTTATTGTTGGCCGTTAACTTAATTTTGATAGTGGCTTAGTCACTTGCATAAGCAAAAAAATCTCTCAGTCAAGCCTGATCCAGCTTTACGCATCCATCCCCATTTCCTCCAACCACATCTGGATTGGGTCGGTGTCTGGCTGCTACTGTGGTATAGGTATGGTCCAGTCTGTGGTATAGGCAAGGTATTTTATGACTCCAGGGGGAAAAAACTCATGCTGTGGCAAGATAACTGCTAACTCCTCCCACCCTGTCCCATCCCAGTCACCAACTGTTCCAAAACATCTGCAGCAAAGAGCAAGTGGGCATTACAGGTCATTCATATTCCCAAAATCCCGGCATCAAACAGTTTAGTTATCCGTGCTGAGGCCCTCAGTAACCCGCCATCAATCCCAGTAATAAAGACGTATGCTCTCAACATCAAACCACCTCCAAACCAAAAAGTATGCAGCCTGAAAAAAAAGAATATTGCGTATATGATGTGTAATCTTCACCCCAACAGTATTGACAGATAATGATAACCTTATTAAATAATTTTAAACATTTATTTCTTGATATTACTCTAGGGTTCTTAGACTTCAGTAAGTATCTGTTGGTCAGATTTATAATGTCACACTGCCCTTTGATGTATTCCTATCTTGTAAAAGCCTTCATTTTATTCCCTAATAATAATGACTAATAATGAAGTTATAATTATGATAAATAATGAAATTATTTGTAGTAATATTAAACAGCAGCTTTTCTGATTTAACTGTACTCCACTGGTTGTTTTGTACTTTCTCTTTGTGTTCCTCAGAACAACGGTGTGCTTCAGCTTTTGGCTCAGGTGACAGAAGTGGAAAGACTCTCCAAACAGGTGCTGCAGCGGCGACGTCAAAACTGCAGCACTTCCATCAATGACATCACTTCCTGAAAGGTCAGATCCTGTTCCATACCCTTCTTCCAAAGAGTGCAAATGCACCCCCAACAAAGGAAGTATTTTTCACAGCCAAGGTACCATTACCCTGTTTTATTTAGTGGGCAAGTGTATGCTTTGGGAGAAGAGCTAACTGGGACACAGAGCAAGCTTGACCTTTTGGAATCCTTCACAATGGAGATTTGGGATTAATACATGATGAAATGTTCGCTCTTATAATGTTTGACAAACTTCTGTATCAGAGAATGTTTTAAATTCAGTTATATCCTTGTTCATTTAGATTTTTTGTAACAATGTATTCCTGTAAACTTTTTGTAATTTTGTAACAATGTTGTCCTGTAAATAAATCAAATTCAACATAGCCTAAATTAACGTAGTTGTTACTTCTAAACAGAAACGCTATAATGCCCACCGTTATTGACATAGTCTGCAGCAAAAGCTAGTCAAAGACCTTTTATTTCTCGTTGAATTTATGTCTCCCATATTTTCAAGATGTTCTATCCAGTTCACGAGCTTGGCCTTGCGTCATTGCGGCAATTCTCAGTTGGTTTGGGAGGGTTGCAGATCGATACATGCACCCCCGAAAAAGTGCAGACCCAGAAACCTACAACATCTGTTTTTTTGTAAAATCTTAACATTATTTTTTTAAGGTGGATGATGTGTTTTATTAAAAGCCATAATTTAACCTATGAAAACACAGGCTTCTAAACAGGCTTCTGTACCTGCTATTTCAAAATGTTTTTGGTTGTTACGTTTTCAATTAGGCCAACCGTAACCTGGAAACAGGGTATCTGAATAATACTGTTCCTTCAAAATCTGATTGTGAAAACACCAGCCCAGCTTAAACAAATCCTTCTATTTTGTGTCTTATTGGATGTTACTCATAGTGTGGGCCTGAAGCTCATTAGCTGGATATTGAATTGCTACCAGGCTGGCCTCGGTTGGACTGAGCCAACAGGAATATACAGTCCCCTCCAAAAGTAAAGGAACGGCAAGGCAAATTCCTTTGTTTTTGTTGGTCACTGAAGATATTTGGGTTCATGATCAAAAGATGAGTATGAGACAAGTGTTCAGAATTCCAGCTTTAATTTCCTGGTGTTCACATCGAGATGTGTTAAACAACTTAGGACATATCACCGTTTGTAATAGACCACAGCATTTTTAGATAAGCAAAAGTAAAGGAACAAATAATCTTAAGGTAAATAACATTTTACATTTTGTGGCATTACCCTTGCTTGTGGCCTCACGCCTGTGATCCATCAATCCCCCCCCCCCCGATGAAGTCCTTTGTTTTGTTGGCAGTGTGCTTTGGGTCATTGTGCATGATAAACTTCCTCCCAATTAGTTTCAATGCATTTCTCTTTAAACTGGCAGACAACATGTTTCTGTACACTCCAGAATTAATTTTGATGTTACCATCATCAGTTACGTCATCAGTAAATATTAATAAACCTGTTCCAGAAGCAACCATTCACACCCAAGCCATGAAATTACCTCCACCATGCTTCACAGATGAGCTTGTATGCTTCAGATCATAAGCAGTTTCTTTCTTTCTCCACACTTTGGCCTTTCCATCACTTTGGTAGAGATTGATCTTGGTCTCATCAGTCCATAAGATTGTGTTCCAGAACTTTTGCAGCTAATCTCTGTACTTATTTGCAAATTTCAATCTGGCCTTGCAATTCTTACTGCTGATGAGTGGTTTGCATCTTGTGGTGTGGCCTCTATTTCTGCTCTCTGAATCTTCTTCGAACAGTTGATTGTGAAACCTTCACCCCTGCAATATGGAGAGCGTTGGTGATGTCACTTTACTAATGTTTTGGGGGGGTTTCTTCACAGCTGTCACAATATTTCTGTCATCAACAACGGTTATTTTCCTTGGCCGACCTGATCGATGTCTGTTGCTCAGTTCACCAGTAGTTTCTTTCTTTTTCAGTCCATTCCAAATTGTTGTGCTTGCTATGCCCAATGTTTGTCCAATGGCTCTGGTCAATTTTCCTTCTTTTCTCAGCTTGACAATGGCTTGCTTTTCTCCCATAGACAGCTTTCAGGTCTTCATGTTGGTTTATCCTCTTTAACAAGAAATGCAGTCTTTATAGGTTTAAACCAAGGGTGGAAACTTGGACTAGTCATGCAGAACTATTTAATGTTTGAACAATCAACCTAAAAGGCCACACCTGGGCAACAAGAAACATCTGTCAGTCACATGTTCCAATACTTTCACTTGAAAAATGGGTTGGTTCAAACAAAGGGATGTATGACCTGAGTTGTTTAACACATCTAGATGTAAATACCAGGAAATTAAAGCTGAAATTCAGAACTCTTGTCTCATACTCCTCTTTTGATCTTAAAACAAAATGTCTTCAGTGAACAACAAAAGCAAAGGAATTTGCCTTGCCGTTTGCCTTGCCGTTTTGGCGGGGACTGTAACTGTCACCACACAACATCCAGAAAGCTCATATCAAAACCAGTGATTTCATAGGTTATTTATAATTCAAATTTTCTGGGATTGTGTGTAGGTTGATGAGGAAAAAGTCTACTCACATTGTTTTAAAATGAGGCTGCAACATAACAGTTTGGAAAAAGTTATGGTGTCTGTATACTTTCTGCATGCACTGTAGATCTACACATTGATAAATCCGGATGACAACAGTATGTTTGAGTAATCTTGAGTAGTCTGAGTCGGCCTTTTCTCCATGCCATCTGAGTACTGAACCATTCTTTTGTGTGTGCAATGATTTCTCACTGTAAGTGGTCTTATATTAAGCACATATCAGGGACCTGTTGTTCAATGTAGTCAAAGGCAACACTGCAGTCTGTTAGTAGAAGTAGTATTTTAAATGTTTAGTTGGTGCCATTAAAATATTTAAACTTGAAAGAATATTTTATTGCTGCAACATTGTATTCATTTTTTTTTTATCTTAATGAGTTAATTCCTGTTATATTTTTACTTCACTGTAATAACACTGCTGTGGTGTATTGATTAGTGCACACATCAGTTCTGTCATCTCTATGCTGTCTCCTTTCTGACCTAGGTCATACTCACAACATGTGGCTTAACTGTCGCCACTGTCTGCATATTAATTGATAATTCTTTTGGAAGTTTCCTTTATTCTGTGTGCCTAATGTACAATGTGTACAGACAGATGTCTTCCATGGTCAGTGTCTTTAACCACACTGAGTAACACACGGAGTAAAGGGAACCATACGCTCATGGGGGCCGTAGGCAGGGTAGATCTGGCACAAGCAGTGTGATTTACAGTTTAGCATATCAATGGTCCAAGCAGGAGTGAGGTCTCTTACAAAGACAGACTGATTCGTATGAGCGGGATGTCATCTACTGAACAGTTTCCTAAGTGGGACATGGGTTATCTCAGGTCTATTTAAATGTTATTCTACAGTACTGCTATTACTCGGTAAATTCAATTGTTTGGGCAAGTCTGCAAGGTAGAATTATGATTTTTATTTTGGACTTCAAAGTACAAAACCCAAACTTGTGGTTGTAGGGAAACGGTTATAGTTGTTCAGCAATGCGCAATTCTTAACAGAGTTCCCAAAGACGTAAGTATGGATATTTAGTTGTAAATATGGGTTACATTGTCTGCATGAGCCCAAGTATTGTGGATGGACTGTGTATCCCAAACGTAATAAAAAGACCCTGCACTCCAAATGAGTACTGACCCCCAGTTCAGTCCAAGTTCAGCAATGCCAGTAAACTATGATGTTTTTGGACCAACTTTGGACCAGAGGAGAATGTGTTTATACCAGACATTTTATTTTACTTTATTTCCTGGCTAGTCATGACATCAGACCAGAATGGCTGTTTCAGGCACCAGTTACAAGCAGGGTGACTTTGTCTAGTTTGCTAGCCTGGGCTACACTGAATGTGAATGACCATTTGAAATCAGGGTTACAATTTGTCTGTATGCTTTTGCCAGTGACTTTCACTCTTAATCTTCTCTTGGAATCCAAACTTTGCATCTTTTTTTACATGTGAAATAAGCACATCTTTAGAGTCAGTGTGGAGCATTTATTTCATTGTAATGAGTACGTATTAAATATCCTGGTATTCCTTATACATTCATTAAACTACTAGACGTTTATTTATTTGGCAATTGCAACAGCTAGTCTTCTTGGTGTCTGACATTGACATTCAACATTCACAAATAATAATAAAAAAACCTGTAGACAACACAGAAAAAATATACAAATGTCCTACAGCGAAAGCAATGTTACATTACAAAAATCTTCTGTTCAAATATGAAACATTTAGACGTTTAAATCAGCATTAATGAAAGAGGTAGACCTATAAGTGTCAACATCAATAACAATTTAACAGCCATTAGACAGCAATAGTTCTTGGTTTTAGTTACAATCAATTAACCCAGTTGAGTCTTAATTTTAGGCATCTACATAGTCTGAGTTCCCGCATATCACCCCTGCGTCCTCGTAATGGGCACAGTTATGTATTCCTATGCCCGCGTGTTGACAGTCCAGCAGGCTCTCCTCTGTCCCGTCACACTGCACATCATCCAGAAGAATCCGGAGACTATTCCCTTCTCCGAACTCTGAGTGCTTGGATGCCTTCAAAGCAAACCGGTACCCCATCTGCCGACAAACCACCTCAGCGTTCTTTGTATTCCACAGGTCGTCACACACCGTACCCCATTGTCCATTAATAAAGACTTCCACCCTTCCCCGATCTCCCCGTCCCTGCTCGTCCCCCACTAGTCTGACAGCCCCATTCTGGGGCGCTGCCGGCCGGTGCTTGCCCTTCCTCGGACGGTTTCTCCGTCGTGTTTGTTTGGGTGGCTTGGTTGTTGTGGTAGTTGGAGGCAGCGTGGTAGGGACAGCAGCCGGTTCTTGCTCTTTTACCATGTCCATGAGCTCCTGAAGCCAGTCCTTGTTGGACTCTGTTACTGGAGGCTCCGGGGGATGGGGTCTGACGGGTTCTGGCTGGGAGAGTTTAGGACGCTTGTTCGGTATTTCAACTCCTGTTAATGCTGAGGAGTAGAAGAAGAGGTCAGTGGTAGGATTACAGAAGCCTGAAGGTGAGGTCAGGAGCATGTCACATTCCTGAGCATTTCATCCAAATACAAAACAAGCTAGCAATTACTTTGTGACTAATTTCTACTACTTTTTAACACAACAGTAATATTACACATGATAACAAGTCCCAAATCATAGTAAAATGTAGAAACGTTTCTGAATAAGAAAATACATATCTAAAGATGTGTTCACAATCCGAGACCGTTACGCGTGTCTTGTAATGACTAAACAGCAAACCAAGACTCAATACTCCCCATTTTTTCAATTTTTTTATTTGAAGCTATAAAAAAACAACTACAAATGTTGACAGAATGGATGATTCACTTTTTTTCATAGAAACTGACCAGACATAATGAATATTAAGGATTATGTCAGCAGCAATCAGTTATGAATTGTGTGCGGCAAGCATGTGTGTCTGCGCCCTGTTGTTGCTCTCTGGTGTTTCTGGCTGGGTGTTTTTAAAAGCACTTTGTGACTGCTGAGGTGAAAACAGGGTTTTATAAAATATATTTGGTTGATGGGTAAGTGCTTCCGAATGGTCAATCGCTCCAGGTCACATGTTCAGTGTAATGTCTCTGAGCCTTTTGTTACAGGACGTCATGCTACATACAGACCCTGTCTAGCTGACGGTGAATGGATGAACAGAGGGGTGTGAGGTCCTTAATAATGCAGTAAGCCTTCGCCAGAAACCTATTCGGATAGATGTTAGAAGCGTAGACTGTTGGATAACCCTAGGCCACACCTCTGTTTGGTTATACTCTTGACTGCACAATACCGACACAGCTTTCACCTCACACACTCTGCATGTCGCGAAGACACAGCGGTTGGAACCAATGATCAGAAATGTTGACTCATCCGACCAAAGGACAGATTTCCATCAGTACAGTTTATGTTGAAATGTTTTTGTTATTTAAACTCTGAAGCATTTATTTGGGCTACAATGTGACATGCACTGCATTAGAGGTAACTCTGGTTACTCCTTTCCTTGGCCCTATTCATTAGATCCTGTTTCATCATAGCGCTTGAAGGTTTTTGGCAGTGCACTTGAAGAAACTTTCCCAAAAAATGTTATGTTCAGGATTGACTGACATTCATGTCTTTCAGGAATGAAGAAATGTAATTTCTCACCTTCCATCATCAAAATGCAGAGCTCATGACATCAGCCATTATCAAAGAGTAGAGCTCTTGACACCTGTCATTATCAAAGTGTAGAGCTCTTGACACCTGTTATTATGGAAGTGTAGATAGGTCTATTTCAAACCAAAGCATTGTATTTCTTGAACTGATATTTCTGCAGTCCTTTCATTTGGCATATTGTCTTCACAGTGAAGTTTGTTGGCCATTTTTATTGAAAATAAATCCTTTCGTTTCAAAAAGCAGCAAAAGGCAAATACGTTTTTTGTAAAGAAATGCCAGTCATACAGACAGATGTGACATTAGGCAAGAAGTTCAAAGTCTATACTCTATCTTTGGCCATAATCTCGCCCCAACGAGCCCAAAACTCTGCAAGAGCCTATTATTGCTCATGGCCATCATGGAGTCCCTCCTATGCAACGATAGCATTGTTAAAAGTTGGCATCGGCACTAAAGCTGCCAGATACGTTTCAGGTGTGGTGTTGATCTAGGCTACCAAGTCTCCCATGAAGAAAACAACTTGAAAAAGCTTGACTGTCATAGAGGAATGCTCTGTGGAGACACGAAAGAGTTCAAGAAGATGGATATCTTCTGATGCCAGTAAATGGAAGGTAGTTCCAGAATGATGTAGCTGTGAAGAGCATTGCGGGCACTGCAAGGATAAGTGATACCTAACAGTCGGCAGTAAATTTAGAAATGTATTTCTGACCGGTTAACTTGTCCTATGACCATTTACATTTCTTGAAAATTATTATGAATTATGAAGCTGCCAATTATTCAAGATGTCTGAACTGATCAATTGCTTTATTTTAATTTAAATTAGGATTACTCTGTCTTGTATTATGTTCTAGTATATCATTATATACTGTATATTCTGCAACTAGGATATAATTGAATGTAATTCAATTGCAGTAACTGTAACTGCAGTAATGCTTATGACATGAACTCTGGGAAAAAGACATGGGCAGTATATAATGTCAATGGGCCTGACACAGCTAACCAGCCAATGTAACAGCAGCGGGAATCTTAGTGAAAGATGTAAAGCGGATTTACACTAAATAATGTAACTATTTCATTAACTGCATAAATTAGAAGTATACCCAACATAATGAAATGGCAGAAGCAGCTCTTTGTTTTGGTTTTACCATACAATTTGTTACATCATCTCATGGAAAAAGGCAGTAACTGCTGTTTAGAGCTCAAATGTCACATCTGAGGTACAGAGTACTACAATATGAATAACTAAATAAAATAGAACGTATGATCAGTCCATGGGACCTGACTACAAGTCATTTGATTCCTTTATTATTAAAAAACCTGGAAACCATTATTTTAACTTTTTTGCTGGGTAGAGCAGCAGTGGGATAGGGCCGGATGGGAAGAGTGGGATGGGACCTGGCGGGTTCTTGTGGCAGGGAGAGCTTTGGACTTTGGGTTGGTAGTTCAATTCCTGTTAATGCTGGGGGAGTAGAAGAAGAGGTCAGATGTAGGATAATGGAAGAATAAGGACACTCACAGGACCCAGGCATCTTTGCTAACTCAATAAAATTAAGGGGAAAAAAGCACTCTAAATTAATATGTGAATTATTCTCTGCGGGTAAATTAAGACCCGACACTGCTTGTTGTTGAGATTTCTCAACCTCAGAAATTCTCTGAAAAGTTTTTTTCCTGAGATACACAAAAGGATTTGCCAGAGGCTCCACCATATTTAAGGAGAAACCCTGCATAGAGATCCAGCTGCCCCACACACCGAGCCCAGATTTTCCTGAGGTAGTCACTGGTGTCTCAAATCTCCAAAGAGCTATCAGAGTGACATCTTTAGCATCACTGAGGAGCCATATTGAAGAGACCTTCGCTATACACTCTCCTCTGGATATGCCCGTAACCTCTCTACGAAGACACATCAAGCCTACCATAATGCATGTTGAGCACCTAATTAATCAGACATCACGAAAGACATCATGGCGACCCTCTACCACTATCACAGTCCTCAAACACAGTCATGCTCCTTGAAGAGCAGGTTAAGCAGAACATGGTATAGGTGGCCACAGGGTTGGAAAAGTCCCTGAGCCTTGACTTTGTAGTGGGACTACTGAAGGATGCACTGAATCTTGTGACCTGAAACCTCTCTTAGATCATTTTTACATGATCTGCCGGTGCCCACAGGATTAGAGAGAAACTTTATAGTTCGACAACACTATTTCCACGATATGGAGAACATTGCTAAGAGATCGGTCCTACCTGGGCAAGTTAAGACACCATGATCGAATCATGTACAAAGGAAGTTTTTTAGCTTCACAGTTGATTTAAAAAAAAGATTTGGAGGATTGCAATGTGATGGGCAAAAAACCACAACATCAATAGCACGACCTGAGATTTTTGCCAGAAATGCTAAGACATTATTGTTCCATGAAAGTGACCTTGGCCGTAGACTGCGTACAGTGTAAAACCAAGGCTTCCATTATGCCCTAATAAAGGAAGAACACTTGCATTGATTGACTGTTTTAGCATTCTGATGGTGGCTTCTTTTTATTTCAATATGTTTTAATGGCAAATACCTAATGTGTTATTCCAATATTTGTTTCCGTGTTGTCCTTTTTCAGGTTATGTATTTATTGTCATAACTTGGATATTATGTCGCAATTTACTACAATTTATCAAAAATCCCTAGAAGAAACAATTCAACTTCTTAAAGCTTCTACATGTTTTCTCGACACACTGCCATCAGACTTTTTAAAAACAATTTTGAACTCTATAATAATAAACCTGCAGCAAATAGTTAATAGCTCCCTGAAATCAGGCATTTTCCCAACATTTCTAAAAACAGCTACCATTAAGCCCTTATTAAAAAGAGATCACTGGGTGCATCTATAATGAACAACTATAGACCTGTTTCTAATCTCCCTTTCATCGCAAAGTCCATTGAGAAGGATGTATTCAAGAGGGTTCTTAGACAAATTCCAGTCAGGCTTCTGACCTCAGCACAGTGCCTGAATGGCCCTGATTAAAGTTTTAAATGATATACGGCTGAATACTGATTCAGATAAAATAACGGTACTATTTCTACTAGATCTCAGTGCAGCCATTGGCACTGTAGATCACAGAACACTTATAGATAGGCTGGAAAATTGGGTAGGACTTTCCAGGAGAGTCCTTGATTGATTCATATCTTATCTAGATGGCCGGAGTTACTTTGTCACCATTGGTAATCATGAATCTGATAGGGTGGCTATGACATGCGGAGTTCCACAGGGATCAGTTCTCGGACCGCTTCTGTTCAATCTCTATATGCTACCTCTGGGCCAAATTCTACAGAACAACATTAACTACCACAGCTATGCCGATGATACTCAAATATATATAGCTCTTGAATTGTATGACAACAGCTCATTAGACTCTCTGTGTCACTTAATAGAGCACATAAATACATGGATGAACAAAAATTGTATACAATTAAACCAAGATAAAAGTGTGATTATTGTGTTTGGCAACAAAAATAAAAGAACATGTATTAATAAAGATCTGGATTCTCTGGCCCTTAAATCCAAGGATCAAGTCCGTAATCTTGGTGTTCTGATCTCACATTTAACAGTCATATCAAATCGGTCACCAAAACAGCATTCTATCATCTGGAAAAGTTATCCAGAATCAAAAGCCTGGTGTCCCAAAAAGACCAAGAGAAGCTCATCCATGGTTTTATCTCTAGTAGGGTGAACTACTGTAATGGCCTCTTAACTGGACTCCCCAAAAAGACTGCTCATTCAGAATACAGCTGTTGACCAGAACCAAGAGAACAGAGCACATCACTCCGGTTCTTAAATCTTTGCATTGGCTTCCGGTCAGTTACAGAATAGACTTTAAAGTGGTGCTTCTAGTTTATAAATCTCTGAATGGTTTAGGACCCGAATACTTTTCTGATATGTTTGAAGAATATAAACTGAGCAGGGCACTTAGATCCATGAACTTAGGTCAGCTAGTAGAGGCCAAAGTCCAAACTAAACATGGAGAAGCTGTGTTTGGCAGTTATGCTGTACACAACTGGAATAAACTACCAGAAAATATTAGACGTTCACCAAGCGTGTCCATTTTTAAATCCAGGCTTAAAACACTTCTCTTTATACATGCCCATGACTGAGCTCTTAAACTTAACCACACTGTGAGCCTTAAGGCTTCCTATGTTTTTATTATAACACTGTTTAGTCTTACAGCTTTTATAGCTTCCTATGTTTTTATATTCTATTTCTATTTTATTATTCTATGTTTTATTATTATTCTGTATTTTATATTTCTCTACTTGATTTATTTTGTTATTAAATTTATATCTTACTATCTTTTACTAATTGTAATGCAAGTTCTGGTGCTATCAGAGGAATAACCTCTGTGTAAATATAACAATCTTTGATTCTATTGCATTATTTTTATTTTCACTGTAAAGCACATTGAATTGCTTCTATGTATGAATTATGCTATATGAAAAACTTGCTTGCTTGCATTGTTTGAATGTCTGTCATTGTTGTTTTTTCATGTCAGTGTTAGGTCCAGTAGTGTGACAAATGCTAAACAATTGAAAACAATGTTTGTCCAGGTCAACAATGTTTGTCCAAGTCCAGGACAACTAAGAACGTTAATGAGTAATGCTAAACACAAGTGAACCGGTGAGGTGAACCGGCGAGGGGAACCGGCGAGGGGAACCGGCGAGGGGAACCGGCGAGGTGAACCGGCGAAGGGAACCGGCGAGGTGAACCGGCGAGGGGAACCGGCGAGGGGAACCGGCGAGGTGAACCGGCGAGGGGAACCGGCGAGGTGAACCGGCGAGGGGAACCGGCGAGGTGAACCGGCGAGGTGAACCGGCGAGGGGAACCGGCGAGGGGAACCGGCGAGGGGAACCGGCGAGGTGAACCGGCGAGATGAACCGGTGAAGGGAACCGGCGAGGTGAATTATGTGCAGGTGCTGTTTGAAAACATGAGATGTCTTGCATCTCGCGTACGGCAATTTCAAATGTTCTGCTCGTGACAATGTCCTTTCACCAAACTTCAAATTTTGGTTCAAATATACTCAACTATATCCTCTGAATAAACACATTTGAATCAGAAGTGGGATATCTACACTGACTGGCCTAAAGTGTAAGATTTGGGAAATGACTTAACATCGTAATAGGAATAAGGAAAACGTAGACGCCTTTTGCCTTAATAATCGTGTTCATTTAAACTGAACTTAATTTACAAAGTGAAGCGGTGAGATCTATTTTACTGACAAGCATTGGATTGGTCAAATTAAAAAGCAGGGTTTCATTTTGTCAGCCAGTCTACTCACTTTCCTTTGGTTGGAACTTGATGAGCTTGCTCTTCACTCTGACAGGGAGGGGGTCATAGTGACATTGCCTTGGCGGTGCCCGTCTGCAAACACAAAAAGGAAAGTCCTCAGCTCAGTAGAAAAAAAAAACTGAGGGTTAGATGTCATAGGTTCACAGTGGCTTTCAGCCTGTCTCCTTTACATAATGAGGATAAAGGCCTCATCTACTTCTCCTGTAGTAGAAAGCAATTCAAATCAGCTTCATCAGTCAGTTTGGAATAAATATCTTGACAGTACATTGCTGCAGCCATCAGAAAAAGCCAGAGAATGAGACAGCAAGACAGAGAGGGAGTGTTAAAGAGCAATAGAGCAAAAGAAAGACAGCGTGAAAGAGCAAGAACAAGATGGAGGGAGAGAGAGAGAACAAGCAAATGATAAACAGAAAGACAGTGAGAGAGAAATATTGCACAGAGAGAGCTAGAGAGAAAGGGGGGCATGTAAGTGAGAGAATGAGCTTGTGGCCAATGCTGTCTGGACCTGTGTCAGGGAGAGAGATTTGGATGACTTGAACCCTGTTGACACCTTCAATATTTTGTATCCTCCGTACTCTTCTTTACCCAGAAACCCTGAGGGGGGAGTCAACATCCGCAGAGAGTAAGAAAACGTAGCCAAAACAAAGAACAGAATGCCTCTCATCAGCAACTATGCTATAAGAACACAGAATGTACTGAGTCAACCAAGTCAATGAGATTAGTTACTGCAGGCACAACTGTAATGCAGCACATTCTTTGGACTTAAAACAAAGACAAACGCTTAATCATTAACAGATGCTAAAAATGTGGTTTGACTTTGTCTCCAAATTCATGGACTGTAGACTTGTGCCATTAAAGAAGAGTAGGCCACTTGAACTTTCTTAAGCCTCACCATATTCAATAGTGTCAGCGCCAGGCTTTTGAAATGGCAGGCTTTACTTTACCTTGAAGGATCTACAAGTTTGTAAACAACACCAGTGGGAGATGTGGCGCTGGGCACCCCAGTTGACATAAAATACAGTTCGCCTGTTCAAAGAAAAAAAGTATTTCATGTCAGTTGAAACTGAAGCTGGTTAGAAGGCTAGATTAACTAACAATTAATGTTTTTTTAATGGTATTTAAAATGTTCATTTAATTTGTATATCTAAATTGTATATAATTTGTATGAAATTGTATTAATGCATCTTTGTCTGTACTGCAACTTTAAACATTATATACTATAAAGAGAAATTGCTTTTATTCATAGTTTTTATTTTTAGAGTGGCCTAAGACTTTCTCACAGTAGTAAAATTTTATTATTAAATTAGTTTACTGTTATCAACATAAAATTAGCCTTAAATCTGCGCAACCCACAAATGTGATACTAAAACCTATTCTGTTGCTTAGGCCCGTGGACAAACAAAATGCTGTGTATCGTGAGTCTTACCAGCCTCGTCCTCGGCAAAGGAAATGATATACTGGTAGTAGTTGTTGATGAGACCAGGGAACGCACAGGTCAAACCAATGCCCATACAGATCTCATGATAATCCCACTGACCCGTGTTCCTATTCTCCTGGAGGCTCATCATACGCCTAGTGGCAGGAAACAACATTTTATTTTATGTGGGGTCATACCTTTTGTATGGTCTAAACATGAACTAAAACCTTACCCGCTCATAAAGTCTCCAAATATGTACATGCCATTCAGATTGGGATATTCACAGCCTCTGTACACATAACCTCCGGTCACAGACTTGCCCATCTTATGAGGATAGGCATAAATCGGGAGAACGTCATCTGAAGGAAAGGAAACAAGGAGATAGAAGACCTTTTTATACAGTGATATTTTCCAGACATCCTGGTTGGAGGATTCCTGGATTTCCTGCTTATTCCCTCCTGAGCAATTCCCATCAGTGACACACCCATCCTCCCCATTTCTTTCCACTCCAGTCCGATTAGTGTATAAGGATGAATAAAGTACAGCACACACAGTAAATGAAATCTCTCAGTGAGCCGCAGGAGGTCACCGTCATGACGAGTATAGGAGTTGGCCATAGAGCAACTCATCTGGAGTCAGTCTACAGGACGCCCACCTAGAGATCTGTTGGCGCACAGCTTTTTGTCATAACAGGAGAATCCCTCTTTGGCCCTCCAGCCGTAGTTCCTTCCCTTCTCTATGATGTCGATTTCTTCAAACTTGTTCTGGCCCACATCCCCGCAGAAGATACGGCCCTTCCCCTCCTTGGTCAGGGGGTCGCCGCGGTCCACGGAGCACCTCCGTGGGAGAAGGAGGAGAAAGTAGACCAATAAAACAGCAGTGGACACAAGTCACACGTCATCACTCCGGTGCTGTAATAGAACTGCCACGAGGGGAACCCTGTCAACTCAAAGTTGTCGGGGGAAAAAAGAGACACCTCCACATGTTGCGCACTCCGTAAGCATAGACCTCAGGGCGTGCTCCGCGCTCGTACACGAACGGGTTGTCAGAAGGGATCCGGTACAGGGGACCCCGATCGTTGTCATCCACGTCGATACGGAGCACTTTGCCTAACAGGGCTGACCTGTTAACCAGAGGAACAGAACATAACACTGTAAGTATAATGAAACAAGGAGCTATGACTCAACGGTATGAGATGTAATCACTCTCCCTTACTTGTTCTGAGCATTTCCGTATTTCCCAAACGGGTCTCCAGCCATGCCGCCATCTCCAGTGAAGATGTACAGATACCCGTCATCAGCAAACATCACCATTCCACCGTTGTGATTGGACGCAGGCTCATCAACCTCAATGATTATCCTGAGACGGAGTTTACAACAAGACACACGACAGGAATGTCGGAAACATCTTTCCGAGGAACATGCATTCCCCAATCCTTAGGTCGTCATAACAACATTAAAGCCAGACTACCTTGGTGATGGAACACACAGGAGCCATTTTGAAGCCAGAACAAAACACCTACAGTGAAGTAAACAAGTATCGGCAACCTTAATGAAATTGACCAAACGTGAATGCAAAGAATAAACAGCAAAAGCAGTGAGGTAATATTTTAGACTCGAACATAAAGGGGAGCTGTGTACTTTCATTACAATACAATCAGTTCTTAAACACAACTTATTTATTGAGTAGAATGATTTTTTCTGCAAAACAAATGTTTCTAATGTTTTGGCACCTCCCCAAAAATGCATGCAAGTAAAATCCCTTTGACATGCACCACCTTGTGTAAAACCAAAGAGCTGTGAGCAGAAAGAAGACTTACATTTGCTGACCTACACAGATCAGGGAAAGGATATAAAAAATGCATATATAGTTGAAAATACCACTAAGTAAACACCATGCAATAATCAGAAGTCTGGAACAGCTGTAAATCTGTCAAGTAAAAGATGTGCACATTGACCCCATGCTGAGTGAGTCTGGCAAGGAATCCAAGGATCGCAGGTTTAGAACTACTTTTCAGTCTGGGGGAATCGCGGGTTTGTCAAGTCTTAAACTGAACTGGACACCACCTCCATGCCAACAAGCTCTTTGGAAGGGTTGCAAGAAAGAAGCCTTTAATAAGCCCAACCCACATTTCAGCACATAAACTACGACTGGAATCTTGTGTTGGAGTCCGGTGAGACTACAACTGAACTTTGTAACCATGCATATCATTGGCATGTTTGGTGACAAAAGGGGACTCCATCCAAAAAAAAGCTCTAGTTACTCTCATGAAGACAAATGGCACAATGATATCCACTCAAAACCTCAATATTTTAACCCAAAACATGGCTGCCTCTGACTGGTTGTGCAAGGATGTCTGAATTGAAGAGGGTAGATAGTCTACAATCATGAACCCAAGACTATCAAGGATATTAATGTGCAGCATGGAAGAGTGGTCCAACATCCCTCCAAAAGTGTGCAGCTACCTTGTCAGACCTTACAGGATGAGGCTCAGTGCTGTTATCCACTCCAGGGAAGGATTCACGGAAAACTGATTGTATGCGTGCCAAAGCTTTTCAAACTTACGATTTGCAGAAAAAATACTGCTCATACTGTTCAATAAAATGTTTTATGTTTGACAAATGATTGTGTTATACTGAAAGTACATGGCTTGCAAAACATGACTCATGGTTAGTGTTATTTTTGGCATTCACTTTTGCTCAACTTCATGAAGGTTGTTGCGACTTGTTGGTGTTGTCCCAAATGGCACTTTCCTCCCCTATATAGAGCACTTCTGTTGACCAGAGCTCGCCTCAAAGTGCAGTTTGGGAGTTGAAACTCTACCTCTCGGAGGCGTGGTCCACTACGTTCATGTCACCTGAGGAGACACGAAACTCGCTGATCCTGATCCTCTCGTCGAAGCCGACCTCCACTGAGTAGTACACGTACAACTTCCCGTTGTACTTATAGTTAGGGTGAAAGGTCAGGCCCAGGAAGCCCCTCTCGTCCCCCTCCCAGGGTGAGGTCAGCACGGTCTCTGTGATGTTCAGGAACGGCTTCTCCAGTCTGGAACGGTCAGGCAGGTACGTCCACACCAAACCCACCTGTGATACCGTAAAGTTATCGTCTGGTTAAATTATCTGTTTACACACGACCAAATAAACACACTGCATCGACGTTTACAGGCCTCACGTTATTCCATCCATTAAGCTTTTCAGTTGGGGATTATAAATTCAATCTGGGTCTGAGAAATTGCCGCTTTAACACACCAGTGCAATACAAGAGTTCTGGAAATTGAGCACAAACACACCTGTTCCGCTACAAAGAAGCGATGTGTGCCATCGTTGGCATGCACCATAGCCAGGGGGTTCCGCAGCCCGTTGGCTACCTCCTCTAGACAGAGCTGTAGGCAGCCCTCTGGATTGGCCACGACCCGGCCCAGGTTCTGGGTCAGTTGCTCATTCCTGAGGGGTTCATTTATTTTATAGGATGTATACATTACAATAGAAGTTCATAATAAGGAGAATTTGCTCAACCCCCAAACACAAGCGAACCGGAGGAGGTCCCACCTGAGGATGTGTGGGTAACAGTAGTCTGGGTCCTCCAGCTGCAGATTCTGGCAGAACCGGACCTGGTCCCGCTCCGCATCGGCATGCTGTGGTTGGTCTGAAAGCAAAGTGATAGTGGAACGGCATTTGGACCAGAACTGAGAGCAGTAGTCTGGGCAGAGACCAGGGATGGTTCTGGTGGGTGTACTGGGGTCCTCAGCATCGAATAGGTGAGCTGCATAGGGAGAGCATTCCTAAAGGAGGGAAGACAGGAGAAGCGGATGGGGGACGAACTAAACTTTTCCCAGTTCTGTGACGCACGTTCACTGCCCATGTGAGGAGATATGTTTGTAATTACGAAATGGATTATGCAGTGATTGGCCCGAGCGCTACATAATGATATTACGCCATGCGCACAGAAGTAAGACAGGTTTAAGTCAAGACGATTTTAATTGTAATTTGGACCAATATGTTGTTGTACCACAAGCTACAAACATGCCAAATGTAGTAAGGAGATCGATATAATTTGAAAGCTCAAACCAGTCGACCTTTACCCGAGCTTATTATTTACCTGACAGAGAAGGTCCTGCACGTATCCAGCACAGTTGGCATATCCATAATAGTCAAAATTGTCCATTATATTATAGAATTTCGCCATTAACTCTTGGTCCTTCACAGAATCACAACAGCCGAAGGTCCCGTACATTGTGCAGAACTGGAGGTCCTCTTGAGGCTTAAAAGGGGGCTTAAAATCCAAGCATTGCGGGTGTAGGAACACAGGTGCAATCCAAAATCCCAGCAAACATAAACGAATGAACGGCGAGTGCCAGACACAGCAGAGGCCGTCACAATAATACAACATATTGCTGTATTAGTCACCTCGTGCTCCACTAAAACTTCATGGATCCGAAAGTTATGCAGAGTGGAGAAAAAAATAGACTCCGTCCGGTTCGATGGTCCCGTGGTCGTGTGTGTGTGTGTGTCAGAGATAAATGAGAGAGAGCGTTCGGTTCGCTGCACTTTGTTCTACAATTTTAATAATCAACTTTGATCGGGTTACTGTGACCTGCAACGCATTTAGAAGCCCTTTAATATTCCACAACACGTTCACGTCGTATTTGTATAGGTTACGTTGTTGTCCCCAGGACACAAGCCCGGACCAAATAAAAAAGTATGTTGATGCCGGTACTTTTCTGTAAACATGCTTTAAATCAGGCGTAAATCTCGGCTCAACTTTCACCATGATGCCTATCTTCCTTGAACAAATCCCACTCGGCCTCACTGTATTAAGTAACATGTATTATGTATTTCCATGAGACTTTAACTTGGGTTACGTTATACAAACTCCTGTCACATTTCAGTTTTTTGTTATGCACAGGCATACCAAAGAGCAACATTCTTGCTGACAGTATTTTGCTGGTTGAGAACATTTAAGTAATAAGAATAGCAACCTGTATCAACACTAATGACGTAGAGAGCGTACATAAATAAATTTGCATAGCCAGTTCGATGAAACCCAGGAGGTAATTGGCCAGCGATACTGGTGTTACATCACTTCTATAGCAATATCAGATTCCACACATATCTATTAAATCATCAGCAAGTAACGAGACATTGTATAGGCTACATTGCTGTGCATAGTTCTCCAAGAAAAACGGTAAAAAAGCTAATACGTGACATTTTCTGTTGTTCGGTATGTAAATGGTGTGTACATGAGGATGGCTGTGTCATTGCCACTTAAAGCACTGTGGTCACACCAGGTCAAATGTGATCCAACCAGGTACAAGTGTCCAGTAATCTAATGGCGTGCGGGTAGCAAGTATGCTTCAATTCGGTCCCTGCCTGACCTATGGTTAAGGAAAGAATAGCACGTGGCTGTGATGTAAATGATCGTTGAGTCATGGTCCATGTTCTCCCATTGGAGGTCCTTGTGTTCCAGTGCTGAACATTTCCCGTACCATGTCATAATGCATCTGGCCAGGATGATCTCAATGGTGCAGCGGTAGTATTTATAGAGGATTCTGTGTGACACGCCTTATTTCTTTAGTCAGGAGTACATTTGCAGCTGTGTATTTGTGACAACATTGGTTGACAGTCCATGACAAGAGGAACTTCAAACTGCTGAGAGTCTCAGTTGCAGCCCTGATGATGTGGTTCAGGGTATAACAGTGTAAATGGCATTCTCCATAGATTCAAGAAGACAAACACATTAGTTACAGTATGCCACTTTGGGTGACACAAGGTGATGTTTGTTCTTAGTAGATACTAAAGATGACGTGAGACCAACTTTCCCAGGGCTATTATTACCTGTCAGTCAATTAAATAGGATAACTTATGCTATTATATTTATACAGTGAAATTAGTTAATTTATCACAATATGTTCAATGAATAATTCATGTCTTATCTCACATTATCCACACAAAAAGATGACTTATTTAATATAATAATTTGCTTACAGAATATATGTATTTTGGTATTGATATGTTTGATGACTTAGAGTTGACTCTGCATTGAGTACATTAAAAGGTTTTGCACCAGTGTCTCATACAGTGGCAAAATGTATTTTAAATCGTCGTTGAAATGGATGGTGGTTGCAAACATTTTGAAGTTTTTGGTGCAATTTTACCTTTCACACTAGATGGCGACCTGTCCGTGCTTTGATTTCCACCCACAAATCTCACTTACGCCAAAACTTTTATCATAGAGATGGTTGGAGGACCTAATCGGGAGAATGAGCTCTAACATGGATATTGCCATTGAAGGGATCCGCCATTTTAATATAGTCAACTATGTTTGATTTCCACTGCAACTGGCTGAAAATTCCTGCTGGCCCAGTGAGTCAGTAGCTGATCTCCCCGTTGGCCCTGATGGTCTTTGATAACCAGTTACTCCAACTGAGTCATCCCAAGGGATCCACCAACACAATGAACTGAAATGTAATTATTTTAAGTGGATGTGGCCCTGGCTGCCCATGCACTAACACACGACATGTTGCACATACACAGAAAAAACGATTTACCTCTCTATCACTGTAGTAAGCTATCAGTAACTTTCACAGTGTTTTGATAGACTAATACTATGGTTGCCCATTGATAATCGTTAGAATCCTTATGGTATATTTTTTGCAGTGATACGCGTTATATCGTGTTATTTACATTAATTTATTTTCTGGGTATAGCAAACTGCAAGCTTTTATATACATGCCAAATTTTTACATTCCCAGAAAATACTTAGATGCACAGCATCACACAACGGTAAGGCTACTGTTATAGCTTTGTCTTAAAAGGTTCTAATATTTAATCTGTCTGGAATGCCATTAACAAAAAATGTTCGGTGGGACCAATGCGCAAGCCTCTACTACCTACTTGCTCCAACGGCTTCTTTCGAGTAGCCTAACCTACCAAAGTTCCTGATTGGTTCCCGAACAAATCTTGAGTAGGTTGAATTATGCTCAAAGCAAATCCAACCTCAATCTTATTCCAACTTGGTCTGTCAGTGCCTAGATGTACGAAATTATTTGTTTGCTCGACGAGTACATTTCTTTATTTTTAATACTGTCTGGCTGAAAATAAGCCTGCAGCAGTTACACAAAAGCTCTGACATCACGGATTTACGCTGCACTTGCTGAGGATCAGAGAGGCTAGCGCTTGGCTGTGCAAAGGGAGAGCCTGCGGGTCACTCTGTGAATCGTGTCTTCACCGCGAATCCACTTTTTCCCTTTCTGTCCTGTGCGTAAAAGCGGTCACGGAATCTCTCCAACCTTCACTCTGATAACCGGAATGAAAACGAAAATCAACATTATACCGGCATGAAAACAAAACACAGGATTTAAAGTATTTTCTGAATTGTACAAGGGGATTATCGGCGGTTCGGCTGCTTTTCTGCTTGCCTACCTATTTGGGTCACCCGCTCAGCTCCAACGCGCTTTTTAGTCTTCACATTACTGCCGTGTTAAATTTGTATTTTCTTCATGCACGCCGCATTGCCATTTAGAATAATGTAATGTAACATGGATCGGGTTTACTTTAAAAAGTCACAGTTAATGCTCGGTTAGACATCCTATTGATTAGGAAACTACCGACTACCATCGAACCCAGCAGCGCAACATCAGGAGTGGAACATGGCCAAACATTCGGACGGACTCTTGCGGGATGACTTGAATAGGCTCTCTGACGAGGAGCTTTCCAGGCTTGGCAAAGAAGAGCTGATAAGGAGGCTACGGAGAGCGGATAACGAAAAAATGAACTTAATGTTGGAGCACGGGAACATGATGAAAGACGTGAACCGAAGACTACAGGTCCACCTTCACGAGATCCGCAGCCTCAAAGAGATAAACCAGAAGCTCCAGGACGACAACCTAGAGCTCCGCGAGCTCTGCTGTTTCTTGGATGATGACCGACAGAAGGGCAAAAAGCTGTCCCGGGAGTGGCAGCGTTTCGGTCGCTACACTGCTGGCGTGATGTGGAAGGATGTCGGCGTGTACCAACAGAAGCTGAAAGAGCTGGAAGCCAATCAGGACTCCGTGATGCGAGAGAACCTGGAATTGAAAGAGATAATTCTGATGCTGGACGAGGAAAGGAATGGAGCCGGGTCACGGAGCTCCATAGACTCCCAGTCCAGCCTAACAAACCTGAACGGCGGAACAGCCACGGTACGGGACGTCGGGGATGGGAGTAGTACCTCAAGCACCGGCAGCGCTGGTAGTCCTGACCACCACCACAACCACACACACAAGCCGAACGAGGAGAAGACGGCGTCCCTGCGGAGGTCTATGGACGACCTATCGGTGCCCCACATCCACAGGAGCATCCCCAATGGACTCAATGGTGAGTCCATTCATTACTTGAGGAATCCTGTGTATCTATAGGATATTGTGTGCTAAGGTGCTCCAGCTGTCTAGGCCACTGCCTCCAGTACACATGTATGGCCGCAGTGGGTTCAAATCTGGCCCACTGCTCTATCAGCAAATAACCTCTCTTTCCCTGCTTTGCTGTCCAGTAAAGAATATAACAACCTGGGAAAAGGAAAACCATGAGCTCATGCATCTTTTATTTATACGTTATAAGGCTTCCAATGTATGAATGTGTTGTAGCTGGTCGAGAGTTATGCAGGTTATCAATGACTCTGCAGTCATTACAACGCAAGTCATTCTGAATCTGTCCTAGCTGGGTGTGCGAGTCAAGAAGGTGAATGGGATTTTAACAGGTCTATAGCCAGGGACATTTAGTCACTTTTAGGTAAGTGAAAGTGTTTTTTGCTTGAAACCCTAAAGCTGTGCATGACTGTAAGTTTCTTTTGAAAATGACATCTGCCAAATCTCTACTTTAGACCAGAGTTGTGCGGGGCACTAGTGACGCAACGTAGAATTGTACCACCCTATATGTGCTCTTTATTCACACCTGTCAGATATCAGACCCGTTATCATCATCACATCAGTCTTATCAGAAAGGAGTTAGGCAGGTTTGGGACACGCCCAAGTCATGACCTTGTGTTTGTAGACACTGAAAGTCAGATAAGGACCTATCAACCCCGAAACCAGAAAGTTTTCAAAACAATGTCCCTCTTATCTTTGGTTGTGGTCAGCATTTCAATTAGATCTTGAAACACCAAACCAAATATTTCATGGTGTCTTCTATCGCAAGATAGTGATGTCTCCCAGTGTAGTAAAGACATCGACTTATTCGTTATTTTGTGATAGTCAACTCCTTTTTTAATGTTCTTTTTTGGAAGGAGCCTGTTTGCATATGGATCCTAAAGTCCTTTCGGTATCTTATTGTAAATATGCTCTAAACACTAACCCCTGTCTTTTATCTGCCCACTGCTCCTTGCTTCCTCAAACCCTCTAAGCAACTGATTAACTTTGAGGCACTTATGCTAACTAGTAGCATCCGGACAGTTGGCTAGAAAAGACTTCAGATCTGCTGCAGACAGCACCGAGTTATTATGTCCTTATGTGTGTCTCTTTTGTCCATGTGGTTTGTTAGTATTCTATACATAAACATCTGTGGCTGGTTGAAGGTTACGTGACCACTGCTGTTAGTGGTGAGTGGCAGATAAGGGAGGATGAAAGATGCCACTGAATGTGGTTTAATTTACCACCATCACTCTTTCACAAAAACACTAACCACCAAGGTACTTCAAAGAAAATTGTAGGATTTTATAGATGCCAGTCACGAGAGAGAGGGAAAGAGAGAGGTTTCGTTTAGTTGTAATTTCTCTTATTTACTGACTGCAAAAACAGAGTTATAGCAAGGGTTATTGTGGAGTGGATGGTGATGCCTAGGTTATTCATTTAAAATAATCTGCCATTTTTTATGTTCAGCTATGGTGTCAGAATCTACTCAAACGGTCAAGATGGACTTAGAGGAGGCATCAGTGCAGTTATTAACTGAAAGGACTCAGTGTTCATGTTTACACAGACTCACACATACACACATACACAGAAACACACTGTGCCTTCCAGGCGGTGTGTGAGTTGTCTGGTGGGAAGTCTGCCAGGGGTGCGTGCGTGCATGTGTGCCGTGCGGCGTGAGGGAATGTTTGCTCTGTGGCTTGTAGGGAAACCATTAAACACATGGTGTGAAATGCCAGCACAGCACTTTGTCTGTCCTTTGGAGACCGGGGGGACCAGATACAAACCCGCTGGAAAGAGATAGTCAGAGGAAGACGCTCACTTCCAACACATGCCTACCGGGTACCGAGTGGGTACCAGGAAACCTATACAACAAAACACCTGCAAGTCACTGAAGCAGGTCGTTTCTTAATGAAGCATTCAGTTACTCTGACGCTACGCTTGCTAGTGTTTCTGGAAGGCCTTTGTTCATGTGTTTTCGTCCACACACGGTCTGAGGGGTCATGGGATTTTGGTACAAAGGTGTCGGATACTGTCACAGACTTAGCTGTCATATCAGCCACAGTGTTTGGTGCCCCCGAGGCAAAGATAGCTACCGTTGTGTTGACCGCGTTGCTGTTGACCGCGTTGGTGGTGACTGCGTTGCTGTTGACCACGTTGGTGGTGACTGCGTTGCCGTTGCTGTCGACCGCGTTGCTGTTGACCGCGTTGCTGTTGACCGCGTTGCTGTTGACCGCGTTGGTGTTGACCGCGTTGGTGGTGACAGTGTCCTGTCCTAGACAGATGGTGTGCTTCTAATTACCTCTACTCTGCTGCATGGCAGAACTAATGGGGATTATTTATCTAAATCCATGTCCCGAATGGAACCCTATTCTCTTTATAGTGTGCTACCTTTGACCAGATTCCAGAAGGTTCTGAGAAGAAGAAAACTGCCCACTTTATAGGGAATAGGAGGTCATTTGAGGCACTTGCTAATTATTTCCCTCCTCACAGCATCCAGCACGGGTGGGGCGACGCAGCGCTAAATCGCCTCAGCAAGTCACCTTGTTCCAATGGAAACGAAGCCCACTGAGTTCGGCAAACTGTCCATAGGCTGGCTTCTTAAGCAGGCTCCACCCAGTTGTCAACTCCATATTTAGACAAACCCTTTTTAATTGAATAGAATCCAAGTTCTTCACTGGAAGTAACCAGTTTACTAATGGATCCTAAAGGCCTTTATCTTATTGTAGATATGCCCTTAACACCATCTCCTCCCTTTCTTTCCTCCCTAATAAACAACCTCTATCCTATCTGCCCACTGCTTCCTACTTCCTCAAACCCTCTTTTCAGCAGGTGATTTACTCTGGGGTCCATATGCTTACTATTAGCGTACAGGCAGTTGGCTGGACAATACATCAGAACAGCTACAGACAATGAATGAGTCATTAATGCCTTATGTTGGTCTCCTTTGTCCATGTGGTTAAGACTAATCAGTGTTCCTGAACTTCAAATGGCGCACTAGTTCCTACCTAGTAGACTGCTTTACCACGGGGCCCATAGAGCTCTGTATAAAATGAGTGCACTCCTTAGAGAGTAGTGGTCCATTTGGGACTAGGTGTCAGACTTGTTCTGATGGACGCTGTGACAAAGCCGTTTTTACTGTGGGCAGTGGCCTTAGTTTATTAATACTCTGATGGACAAACTGTATTGATCGCAGTGCACTGTCCAGTCAGTAAAAATGTGGCCTGGTTTTGAAGCAAGCTGTTCAGTTCCTGGCTGGCTGTTGTGTTCTGACCGTGTCATCACCTGTAAAGCGGCTTGATATCGACTGTTTTCATTTGCTGTTGGACAGGAGTCAGTTAGTCCTTGTCACTTGCATAGTTCTACCACTAAAGATAGTTCTGTGTCCTCCAGTAAATTCTTGTCTGTGTTTGATATAGAGTTCATGGTGGTGTTAGAGTTATAGCCTATTTATTGGTTCCCTGTGCTCTCTGGCCTATTAAATCCACCTATAAACCCAGGGGAATGAAGTGCCTCTGTCGGGTTTACCCGTCGCTTTAATTTATCGCCTGGCCCATGTGGGAGGCTGTGTCGGCTCAGCCTTTTCTTATTTCAGCCTCTCTTATTTGCGTGCTTGTGTGTTTGTGTGGAGGGGGTATGTGTGTGAGAGGAAGCTCGCTTGTTGTCATTGAATTTTGCTGTACATATACAGGATGAATTCCTTTGTTTCCTGTCAAATGACTTGGAAAAGAGTTTGATGTACATGGCTCTATTGTTAAAGGTGGATCCAGGTCTCGTGTGTGTGTGTTTTTTGTGTGTGTGTGTGTGTGTGTGTGTGCGTATGTGTGTGTGTTAACTATAGTTTTCATGTTAGACCGAACTTCCTCCCTTATGTTCAGAAATATCTTTCTACACTTTTGCGATTGCCCTTCTATGCTTTCCTGTCTTTCAGTGTTATACAGGTGTTCCAATATTCTTTTGTTTTAATGATAATCACATTGATAAGCAGGAAAAATACACTTGGCCATAATAGCAATGCCTCTTAGGAAACACTGTTGTCCAGCTAATGGATGGCTATCTAGATTTTCTTCCCTTGTCTTGTGTTGGGGTCTCCCCTGCCCTTCACCCGCCTTGAGCTGATTAGACAGCCTGAATAGTTTGCAGTGCAGTGATACCACTTATCTTGTTTGAAGTGGGGATGAAGGGGGATGTTGACTTTGGCTGAGATACCAGTGGTGCTCTGGAGAGGTTTGGAGCTGAAAGCAGCGGGTTGGGCTGGGTTGTGTCAGATGACCATACCTCCTTTAGACAAGAATCACCACTATTCAGGCCCAATTTTAAACCATTTTAAATATATCTTTTTGAGGCATGGGTTCTGGTTGGTTTTAGAACTCACTGTGGTGTGTTAGGTTGGCTCAGCTCTGGTTTAGGGCCTCCTGTTCTAGAGTTCTTCTGGGTTATTGGGCTTTTAATGACCATGTAGCTGTGTGCTTGGTGGTTTATCTATATGTGTGTATTGGGTTTTGACCTGTTTTGGCCCAGGCTGGTTGCTTGCTTGATGACAGTATTTTATCAAGAAGTGGGGAGCCAGACTCAGGGTCTGTGTGGGGGGGATATGGGGCTGTGTGAGGGGCTGCGGAGGTCTTTGTTCAGCCGTCTCTGTGTTCAACTTGTGGCCTGGTTCCCAGCTGCTCCCCCTCCTCCACACCCAAACTTTTATCGGCGGGTCTCTGTTTTTTGCGCTCGCTAATTTACTCATATTTATCCTGTCTCTCTCTTTCCCTCTCTCTTGATCTCATCTTTCTCTACTCCACTTGTTCTCGCTCCCATCAGGTTTTCCCAAATCCCTCTCTCTCACCCCACCTCTTTCACCTGCCCTCACTCTTTCTGTTGCACTCATTCTCACTCCATCAAACTCTGACCCCCCCTCCACCTTCTCGGACTGTTTTTCTTTCTGAGGCACTCAGTACCTCTCCTGTTCTCCCCCTTAACCGTTCTTTGGTTCCCACAGCCTGAACGCTGCGGAACAGAAGAGGGACGTGGAGGGGGAAACAAAGGCCTAACTTAAGGGGGGTTGTCAGTGACATGTGGCTCTCTTTCCAAGGCCTATGTGGTGAAGGTCTCTCTAAGGGGATGGAGGGAGCTTAATCCACCGCTCTTACCTAGATGTTTTATACACCATATATATGGCCTGGTGAGTTCAGGAAATCTGTGCTGCTCCAAACACACGTCCCCAACACATTTCATCGTGCTATTTTTTAGAGAGCTCACAGACTAATATATGTTAGCGCGGCATTTGGTTTAGAATCCTACTAGCTTCAGTTAACACACATACCTGACATTGAGGACATTCCCTGTATAACTCCCTTAGTCGACACAGGAGGCAGTTAGTCCTGGAATGTGTCTGTTTGAAACAACCAACCTCTGGTTTGAAATGGAATCATCTAGGTCACATTCCATTTCGCTATAAGGTAGCTCGACAGTTTTGCCATGTCCTGCTAGAATTATGTTCACTGTTGGAAGACTATATAAGAAACCTGTCTTTGCCCTGCAGACTGAGTTAGGCTGTTTAGCGACAGTTTTGCATTCACGCAGTTCTCTTTGACGGATTAAATTAAATAAAAACATCTGTGGGAAAACTTATATACTCAGTGGGCAGCTTCATAGGTAATCCCCTTTGCCCCCAGAACGACCTGAATTCTTTGGGGCGTGCCTTCTACGAGCTGTTGGAAGATTTCCACTGGGATGTTGATCCCGGCTCATGAGATGACATCACAGACTTGCTGCAGATTGGGCAGCAGTACAAAAATGGCCTGAGTCACTGCCTCGCAGTACTGCTGCTGGAAGTTGTTCATTGTGCCTGAACGATGATATAACAATGAAGTCCCTCATTTTACCCATTCTGCTGTTCATTTGAACTGATTTCCTTAAACCATGCCTGCTTGTTTATAAAGCTAACCACGGCCATGTGACTCACTGTCTATGAGAGCGATTCATTTTCATAAACGACGAGGTATACCTAATAAACTAGCAGGTGAGAGTTTTTTCCACGGTGGTTGTGTAACAATTATTTGTTATTGTTTCAAGTGGACAATGAGATATTATTACATGCTAAAAACCAAAATATCCGTTTAACTAAAGCATGCATAGAAATAGAAATCATGAAACATTGAACCCAGTACATGGTCTATTGAAACATGTTATCCCGTGCCAAATTCTGGGTCAAAGCTCCCTACATGTTAAATCTCAGAAGATGCGATCTTTGGATTGATATGGAACTTATATACGTATATCTATGTTTGAGCCTCAAATACAGTGGCACTATTTTTCTAAAATCAGTTTATGTTGTCCAGCCAAATGACAATCATCATTATATGAAACGGGATTCTCTGTAAGAGCATGATGAACGTGGTCGCACTGATTGAAATGGAAGACTTGGAGTCTGTGTGTGTTTTAAATAGAGTTGTTGGTTTTCAACCAGAACTGAAGGCATCTGATAAGACTTGATCCCACGCGTGGAATGATCTAACACATTTTCATTAGTTGTTTGTCCATATTTGATTTAGGAATTTAACTGTCTGTTATTTTCTAGACTCATGTAGCTTGCTTTAGCACGTAGTGCGGTAAATCATTCCTAAACCGACAGTGATTAGGGTTAATGGGAAAGTCGATACACATCCAGACGCAGCAATAAAATGAAAAGCTTTTCAAATCTGTCACACTATCCACCCAGCCTGCCTAGTGACAAAAAGGCTATAACAGTTACAGCCTTTTTGATGTGTGTGTGTGTGTGTGTGTGTGTGTGTGTGTGTGTGTGTGTGTGTGGGGGTGTCATTGTTTTTTCACAGTCTCATTGCTTTTATGTCATTGTTGAATGAATCAACAGTTACAGGCAGCCCTGGGCACTCTATGGCCCCTGACTGTCGGTCTTTTAGTCTGCAAAGGCACGCACATTTCTAACTGCAGAATGGTCCAGAAAACGGTGGCTTGAAATGTGAACATCCAGACCCCCCAGCCGTCCTACATGGGGACGGATGGTACTCCATCTACCATTTGGGGTTTTATTGGGGTTTGGGTCAGATTGCATTTTCACCCCCTCCAAACACACACACACACACACACACACACACACGCACACATGCATAAAGAGATTTGGGATGCCCTTCTGGACAGTGCCTTCTGTCATGTCAAAGTGTTTTGTTTCCTGGGGTTCCCATCAGGGGTAGAGGGCCAGGTCACAGTCCTGGCGAGCACTGATCCTGGTTTACGACAAGGTACTCCAGACCCCAGATAAGCTGTTTGCTAACAGGCCATTCATCTAGATGACTGTTAAGGTGGAGGCCGATCTGAAGACTTACAGCTTAAACATCAGCCTTTTGACCGGAACAGGAGTTTAGGTCTTTAATGTGAAATACCACTGTAGTTCCAAGCACAAAATGGACATCCTGGTTCAACTCTCCCATCAGTGTGAAGAATCTCTATTTAGCTTGATGTTTTTTGGTCAGACTAGGAATAACCTGTGTCCACCAAAACCAGCATTTACAGAGCCTCTTTGTCATGTTCTGGTAAGATCCACCTGCGATCCTATAGAACCAGACTTACTGTATATGTCCCAAATGGCATCCTATTTCCTATTCAGTGCACTTTGGCTCTGTATTCATCTGTTCAGGAGTCATATATCTCCTGTGACTATATAATCCCTGTTTCTCAGGGAGAGCATGGCCCAGTAGATGCCCCAGTACTGAACAGGTCATCCGTACCCAGGTCACCTCTGTGTCTCTCAATTGTATAATCCTGCGTGTCACTGCTCGTTTAGTCATGCCTTTTCTGTGGTAATTTGAAACTCCCTCCCAGATCAAAGCTAATCCAAACTTCCAAACATCTATGGAACGTTCTGGAACCAGTGGAACAAACCGAAAGCAGATGTTGTTTTCTCTGAATTCTTATTCCTGAATAAATGAATCAGAACATGCAGTGTTTTTTTTACTTCTGAATGAAGCTTATTTATCTAGAAATGAGTTCCAAAAGTGTTCTTTGACTCTCCCTTTAGGATCCCTTTTACTAGTTACAGGGAAAAGCTTTTGCTTTCGAGAAGAACTCTTCTGGTTGCCATGTAGTACCCACAATATATCTGGAACCAAAAACGGGTTACTCGTACAGGAACACCCTAAGAACCTTGGTAGGTTATTTCTTGATTGAGTGGTGTGTGTGTGTCCAAGATATAATCTGTTATTGCTAGTGTGTGAATGTGAAGAAGAGACGGGGAAATCTTATAACACTAACACACTGCCAACCAGCAGGCACTCATAGACTTAACTCCAGCTGAAGAGACACACTGCACAGAGTGGGAGTGGACAACCCGGTGAAACTGTTGACACGCTTCATCACAGTGGAGGAGGCCTGGTGTTTTGAGCTGACTCTCAGCTTCTCCCACTTGTAGCTGACTGCTGTTCAGCCCTCGCATCATGTGGAAGATAATCAGCCATTTATCTAATGTTATCACTCCCTCACACACACACGCACACGTACACGCACATGCACACGCGCACATACACACACACACACACACCCACATACACACACACACCCACATACACACACACACACACACACACACACACACACACACACACACACACACACACACACACACACACACACACACACACACACACACACACACACAAAGGCCGATATCTCTTCTAGAAAACTGACTTGGCTGATAGCTACTTGAGTGAGGAAAATGTGCTCATTCAGTTATGTGGCTGACAGACCTACCTGTCCTAAGCTGAATGCACTAACTGTAAGTGGCTCTGGATTCATTGGGATGCAGACTTAGACTGGCTGGTCTGGTGTTCACCGCTACAACCCAATGTCCTGCAACTGAATGTCCTATGACCCAATGTCCTGCAATTGTATGTCTTACGACCCAATGTTCTGCAACTAAATGTCCTACGCCACAATGTTCTGCAACTGAATGTCCTACAACCCAGTGTCCTGCGACTGAATGTCCTACGACCCAATGTGCTGCAACTGAATGTCCTACAACCCAGTGTCCTGCGACTGAATGTCCTACGACCCAATGTGCTGCAACTGAATGTCCTACGCCCCAATGTCCTGCAACGAAATGTCCCACACCCCAATGTCCTGCAACTGAATGTCCCACACCCCAATGTCTTGCAACTGAATGTCCCACACCCCAATGTCTTGCAACTGAATGTCCTATGACCCAGTGTCCTGCAATTGTATGTCCTACAACCCAATGTCCTGCGACTGAATGTCCTATGACCCAATGTGATGCAACGGAATGTACCACACCCCAATGTCCTGCAACTGAATGTCCCACGGCCCAATGTCCTGCAACTGAATGTCCTACGCCCCAATGTCCTGCAACGGAATGTCCCACACCCCAATGTCCTGCAACTGAATGTCCCACAACCCAATGTCCTGCAACTGAATGTCCCACACCCCAATGTCTTGCAACTGAATGTCCTACGCCCCAATGTCTGGGGTTTTTATAGGAAGATTCACATCATCATGCATCATCACGGAATGCACTAGAAATGTCACTTGTATTTCCTCCAATGAAAAGCCTGTTTTTTGTCTGTCTGCTTCAATCACAGCTTGTTAGTCATTCTTTAAACCATGGCTGGTAAGAACTACAAACTCAGTTGAATCATTGGTTTACATTGAGGAAGTATTACACAATTGGTTCATTTGTTTACATTGAGGAAGGATTACACACTCAGTTTGATTATTGGTTTGCATTGAGGAAGATTTACACACTCAGTTAGATTATTGGTTTACACTGAGGAAGAGTTACACACTTAGTTGGATCATTGGTTTATATTGAGGAAGGATTACACACTCAGTTGGGTCATTGGTTTACTTTGAGGAAGGATTACACACTCAGTTGGGTCATTGGTTTACATTGAGAAAGGATTACATGCTCAGTTGGGTCATTAGTTTATATTGAGGAAGAATTACACACTCAGTTGAGTCATTGGTTTACATTGAGGAATGATGTGTATTTGTGGATTGAGGAGCTTCGTTTTCCCGACCACCTGAATAGATAAATGAATGGATGAATGAATAGCCTTTCAGATCTCCTCCACTGAGATTTTACCTCTTGTTTTTGTGAACGGCCTCTTGGCTCTGATTTTGCGCGTGCATGTCTCTGTGTGGATTATACCACTAGCAGGTTTAGTGCTCTGCCTGTCTGATTTACAGTGCAGAGAGAAGGGAAGTTGCTCGACTGCGTTCCTCTGATTAAACACTGCATGATTAGACCTTTGTGTGAAGATTTCACTTGATGGTAGCAAATTGTTTTCCATGGTTAAGGCAGAGAAAATTATTCTATTTGAACAGGGTGGATGGAGAATACAAGGTATTGTATTGGCTGATGGATTTCCCATGAACGTTGGCCAGTAATTAGACACACGCACACAGGTCTCATCCGACAGTGTAAAGGATCTGAACTGGACAGATGGACATCAAGCCAAAGCCAACAGGGCTGGGTTTCAGATTACCAGAGGATTTCTTCCAGACACTGACGCAGACCAGACAGACGGGCAGACAGACAGATAGTCAGACAGATAGGCAGGCGGATAAATGCATGAACATGAATGCCAAATAGGCAGCCAGACAAACAGACAGTAAGGCAGACAGGAAAGCAGATGGGTAACCAAGCAGGCAGACAGACAGGCTGGCAGGCAGGCAATGACAGTGATCAACAGGCTCTGTATTTCTCAGTGTGGGAATACTCAACTAGGATAATTCAAAGCCACTTGGAGCTATATATAGTAATTATTTAATTTCAGATAAACTTTTAAAGTGCCGAAAGAAGAAAAACCGGTTCTCAGTCCCAGTACCTGTGGAGGAGTCTGTAACAGAGAGACAGTAATGCAAACTAGAGGAACACCATATGCTCACTGAGTTGGCCTCAACACTTACAGTGTTACCAAAAACCATGAAGTAGGGGTTTTGTGTGTGTATGTGTGTGTGTGTGTGTGTGTGTGTGTGTATGTGTGTATCGCTGAAGGCCATCCCAGAAGAACTCTTCCTCTGCTAAGCCAAACAACATTTAGATTTGAATTACTTTAAAACAGATCCATATCGGAGCATTCCCAGAAGTGAGTCATTTATTGTTTTACTATTGCTTCATGTATTTCCTCAGAGCTGTCAAACTCAGGAAACTGTATCACTTCTAAATTTCCTTCTGACTCACAATGGGAGTGGCAGGAGCAATATAAAGATATTGAAATGAATTTGTATCGTGTTGAAACCCATAAATCCAAACATGACTCTCCAGATAGAACTTTGTGAACATCAAACGTTCTCACATCGCAGATATCTCAGTCTCAGGAGTTTTCTGTAATAACAGGATAGCTGTGTTGGTAATGCTTTCCTAATTGTAGGTTAGACTGTTTCAATGTTATTGTAACACTGGTCTGCGCAATGGCAGGAAACTCTATTGATCCTGAGAGCCAAATTAAGCAAAGTCATAACGCAAGAATGTTGATGAAACAAACAGAAGGCGAGTCTCATCCTAGATCTAAATGTGCTTTTCTGCTGAACTCCCCTGATTATTATGGGCAAGCGGTTTAAACACCAAGATGTATGGCACCAAGCTAGCCACGCTTAGGTAAAGAGTTCTGGTCTGTCAACAAAGAGTAAGGAATTTCACGAGTTTAGCTGTGTGTGTGGGTATGTGTGAGTGTGTGAGTGCGTGCTTAAAAATCTTCCTGATCAGGATACACCACATTCTTCCATAGACAGTAGAGGAAGTTGTTTGTTCCTTGCTGTGTAAAAGGGCCACACCCTCGAAATCAAAAGAGAGCATTGTGTCGGAACTCCTTAGTGTCACTCTAGAACAGGAAGCCCAAATCATTCTGTTGTATGAACACACCTGTATTGTCACAACTCACTTTCCTAAGGCAGCCTCAGTACAACAGAGGGACTACAGGAAATATACATAGTTAATTAATGGGACAATGCGTAGCATCCTGGCTCTAACGTTTACCAGACTGAATTACATGACACTCAACTACAAATTCCCTTACTGAAAGAAACCAGAATAGTAGTAGCTAGTTTAGCGTGGGGTGGATAATACTGCTAGTATGAGGAGAGTGCAAATCAATGCAAACTGATGGATGAGTATCTCTGGCACTGAGATACTCTGAACAGTTTTGTGGAAAACCTTATTTGAAATGTTATTTCTGCTTTTCTATTTCTGCTAGTTGAACTGTAAAAAAAATCTTGCATATGGCTCCTTTAAATAAATACATGGATTTGTGTGTGTGTATATATGTGCACGCCTCTATGGAAGTTTCCATGTTGGCTTTGTACTTCCTAGCAGTACAGTGTGGACCGCTCAGATTGATTGAATTAACCAGGTATTCATATGGAGGCATTGAGTTTCCTGTGGTACATCTCGCTATCACATTTCATTCCTTATCCCTCTTTTTGCTTTGTACATATGCAATTCATTTCTATACCTCTATCTCTCGCACAGTCTAACATTTTCTCTCTCTCTCTCTCTGTCTGTCTCTCTCTCTCTCTCTCTCTCTCATATATATATATATATATATATATATATATATATATAGTCTATATTTTATCTCTCTCCCTAATCCAACAGTTGCTTTTCCAATCCACATTTCTACATAACCGACATCACCCATTCATTCCATCCCTCTCTATATCCTCTCTCTCTTCTCTTCTCTTCTCCCTGTATCCTGGCCCTGTGGACAGAGCCATCTCATTGGTGGCTAAAATGGGGTCAAAGGGGAGTGGGAGGCCGGGATTGGCTGGCCTCATGGCCAGGAGGTGGTAGTCGTGGGAACACCATAGCAACAGAGGATTATCATTCGGTTGATTGATTCCAGAGGACTGGTAGAATGAGAGACAAGGAGAGAGTGAGAGAGAGAAATGTCACAGCATTTGCCTTCCTACAAGATACTGCAACCACACATGCAGGGCAAGACATGAGACAAAGGTCAAGGCAGTACAAGAGAAACCTGTTGTGTAAGCATTTGCAGGACTGAGTTATTTGCAGGGAAGGACCAATGAGGTGAATGAGCTCGCCAGCCACTATGTGTTCGGTCATGTGACAGCTCGACGGTTAAGTTGTGTATATATATATATATATATATAGAGAGATTTTTTTACCTCCATCTGATTCACTTTAGATGCTAAGCATTCCACTAGTGGCTGAAGGATGACTTGTTCTTAATAACTTGGGGCATCTCCAACTGTTGTTGTTGGAAGGTAAAAGTTGGAGGAAGAACCAATTAATTATGGCTACGCATTAGCTTGGCGCGACAAGTAAATGTTCCATACCAAAATGCTATCTTTTTCACAGGTGTGAGATATTGCTTGTGAACAAATAAACGTTTTTGCACTGTCCCCTCATTGGTGTGGGACAATCAGGTATACCAGAGATTTATACAGATCCCAATCCCTTCTCACCCAAACACTGATCTACAGCTCTGATACAATCAACCAATCCCAGTCCCTTATTTTAGTGAAATTTTAGACTCTTTTTAGCATGTGGCTAATTGAATGCCAATCCATTTGCACTCTGAAAACTGTTTAGGGCCATGTTTTGAAGTGTTCCTGCAAGGAGCAGGCATATGTCTGGTGTTAATATGACCATAACAACAAATAAGCCTGATTGGCTGAGCCGGAAGTTAGCATCTTGGTTAAATCTGACCAATCTCTTAATCCCACTAGCTCTATCACTCTCCTAAATCCTAGACTACTTTAGTCTCTCTCTTTATTGCTGTCTTTCTCTAGTTATCTCTTACATTCTTTCTCTCTTTTCATTCTTTTGGATTTTTTCTCCCTGTCTTTGCCTCACGAATGTTTTAGTTTAATTAAATTAATTCATTAATGGCTCTCTGTCATCTGAGTTTATTTCTCTCACTATGTCTATTTCCCATTTTCTTGTTTATTTTTGTATCTTTATCTCTTCCTCACATGAATCCCCCTTCTGCAAAATGTCTCACCTCTTTGAGGCATCAGAATAGAAATACTATACATGTTGTCAGAACCTCTAGTTATTCTGTTTTCTTTTATATACAATATTTACAATTATGTGGATCATCACAGGCAGTGATTCTGGGGGGCGGGTTACCCTGTAACTGTCTGGACAGGGTTGAATGGGGTTGTGTGTGTGTGTGTGTGTGTGTGTGTTTGTGTGTGTGTGTGTGTGTGTGTGTGTGTGTGTATGTGTGTGTGTGTGTGGGTGTGAGAGAGAGAGTCTTGCTTGGGCCATCTGTCCGACACTATTGTTTTGCGGACAAAAGGAGTTGGGGGCTCTTCAAAGAACCACCGTGGTGGTGAATGGCGCATCGTGCCGCTACAGCCCTACAGGATGGGAAAAGACTGGCTAACGCCAAGGCTGACACACACTGGAGGAGATAGCCAAAGTTCTGTTCTCCACTTTATGACTCGCATATGTTTATCTTTGTGTGTAGTGTATGTTCGCTAGCACTTGAAGGTTTGCGCTTGCGAAATGCAAACATAAACTAAACTAATTTTACTGACTGGTTCTTCTTTTTCTTCTTGCTTGCTGCTGTTCTTCTATTCCACTCCCCTGCTTCCTTTTCAGTGGAGGTATTTTACATTGGACGGCCTCATTATCACAGGAGCTGATGTAGGATAACAGCATAACCTCGCAGGCTAACCAAAAACAAAAGTCATTTATTTTATTAGGCCCTTTTCACCTAGTTCACAAAGGCCTTATACAAACTCCCTAGTAGGGTCAGAACCTAGGAAGAGACATAGAGAGGGGCTGGTCCATCCTATATTGACTGGGCATGCTGAAGACAGTAGATATCACCTTTTTTTTTACCACATTTTTTGCATGTTCAGATGACCAGCGGGTCAATAAACGCAGCTGGGCTATGTTCAGAGTCGTTAGGCAGAATCCAGCTCTACAGCCAGGTGAACAAAGACAGGGAGGACCAGGTGGGCTGTGAATTTTGGCAGCTGAAATCGTCAGACAGAAACTGGTGTACAACCAGGAGGACTTTGGGCAGGGACCAGGAGTCACCAGGCCAGGGAGTCCTTAGGTGTGATCCAAGGACTCAGGTCCTCCTAAGATTCAAAAGGACACCAGAGATTATAGGGAGCATTTCTATGATCCAAATGGGTACATCAACAAAGGATTCAGAATGACCCTAGTTCCCCGGCTCATGTATAAACTAAGGACTGAGACGAGGGGGTTTGCTGTGGCTCTGTTTGAGGACAGGCCTCCCAACAAAATGCATAATCCCCAGATTACACTGAATCATAGACCGGACTGAAGAGATGAGTCTTCATTAAACACTTAAAGGCTGAGACAAAGTCTGTGTCTCACATGAATCGGCAAATAATTTCACAGTAATGGAGCTCTATGTGTGAAAGCCCTGCCTGTCATTAAGGAGGCCTGCATCTTGTGGCTGTAGGCTACTTATAGGTATGTGATTGGTAGGAACAGGTCTATGTAATACTTTGTACGTGTCCTATCATGGTAGCCGGAGAGAAAAGTGAAAGGTCTTGAAGCATCAAAAGGGTGGATTCACGTTTTTTGCATCGTATGGGAGTTTTTGAAGAAGTTAATTTTGCAATATCACAGAGAGGAATTGTAGCTGCTCGTGAAATAAGTTTTCTATATTCATCAAAAGAGAGATCAGGGTCCAGAGTTATGTCGAGGTCCCTCACAGTATTTTTGGAGATGACTGCACAACTGTCAAGGTTCATTGTGAGATCTGAGAGCAAATCTCTCCTGCCTGTAAATCCCTAGGTACGACTAGGCAAGATTAGTGTGCAGGGTTTTACTGTTTCCAAGAAACACACACACTCATAAGACAGACAGACAGACAGACAGACAGACAGTGTTGTGCTACAGTTTTAGGTCACGGCCAAAGGTCTCTCTATAAAATAAGCTAAGGCCTCTAATCTAATGCCTGAAGTTTATGACACTGCTTAGCGTATCTGTTTGAAAGTTTAATACAGGATTTACCTCGCTCTACCTCTCTTTCTCTCTCTCTATATATATCTATCTTTCACTGAAGATAATTCTTCCACAAAAATAAGTATAATAAAGGAGTTGAAAAGCTTGAATTTAGCCAAACATCTGCTAATAGGTCTGAACAAATGTTGCTTCTAGCAAGAAACTTCTGAAAACAAGAATTCAGATACAAAAATACATATGAACATGGCTGTCATCCTTATTTTGAAACAAAAAAAAAATCCTATTGTCTAATGAAGATGTGCCTGAACTGAACTATATCACTTGTTAACAGAATTTTTACCTCCCTCTCTTCCTCTACCTTTCTCTCTACCTCTCCGTTCTACGTTTTCTTCCTCTATCAGTTTCTCTCTCTACCTCACTCCCACTCTTTACCTTGCAACCTCTCTATCTCTACCTCTACCTGGTGTTAGCACGTTCATGTTAAACTTCGAAGTGACCAGTTAATTCAGGTTGTTCCTGTAGTGCCTTCCATATTTGTAATGATAATGTGATAGGTTCTGGGCTACAGCGTGGTTTTCCTTGTTTTGGCAATGCTTCAAATAAAAGCTCTGTGAACATCTCTGGAATGTGAGGCCACCTAGTAAAACAATTATCAGATCAGGTTGTTTGAAAATGATTCAGTTGATTTGTCATTTTTTATTATCCTGTTCACGGGCACTCTCTCCGTTCTGAACTCCACCCACCAGGCAAATCATTCTTCATGGGGCCTGAATGAAAGAAGTGGTTCAAATAAACATAGCATTTCCTCATTACTGCTTTAGAGGGAAAAGGAAGATGTGATCATCAGCCATGTAAATTGTCCCATCACACGCAACATATGCATGCATCGAGAATGATGTCCCCGGTTGCCCTGCACCCTCAACTCTCTGTGTTAACAGTATGTATGTGACTGCATCTCTTACTTCACATGTCGAGCTTATGTCCAATCTGGGATAGGGCCAGTGCTTCTTTCTTGTCCCGTGTCCCAAAGACACATATTTTATTTTTCTTACTGGACCTTGAACTTCTCTAGTTCTCTGTGGGACAATTCCTTCCATTAGCAGAATTGGCATTTAAGCCCTTGCAAGCCATCAATGTTGTTCAAATCTATTGTTTCAGACCTCCACACACAGAAAACCGAGGTCAAATATGTACTGTTCAATGTAAATAAGATGAAACGGACATCCTTCTGTGAGAGACACAGTGACTGGGAATATAGGTCATGAGCATCGACGTAGCTTTTCTGATGGGCCATTCTCCCTCTGTCGTATTCTGTTTCTCTTCCTCATCACCCTCTCCTTTTCTCTGTCTCTCATTTGGGTTCTAATCGGTGCTGGGGTCTGTAATATTTTCCCGGGTCTCTGCCCAGTTATGACCGCAATGTCCTGTCATCCGTTTCGGTATTATAGTAATAACCCTTGTTTTTCAAATTCCGTGGATCTCAGTGGAAGTTAAGTTATGGGAAATGCCTTTTCCCCATCTGTTTTCATCATTTATAATTGGGGATTTAAAGAAAATGTTATCGATGGCTGTTCTTTAGATATCAGATGAACCCATGCTAGCCACAAACTATGCGGTAAATATTCAGGGGCTAAAACCAATATTTCATGTGTAAGATCATCGAGTCCCTGTTTGTGATGATGGCTAGGTTTTGTGACATTCCCTCTATCCAGCAGGGATCCACAAACACACATAGACAGACAGTGAAACAATGTGGACAGCAGCAGAAAGACACTGCGACTAAAGAGCAGGCAGGCACTGGAATCAAACAGTGTGGGGGGGTTGCTAGGAGAACCTACCAATGCCCTGGTATGCTGTCTGTCCCCTCTACACACCGTTTACCCGCTGATCGCTCTTTGCCCAGCCGTCTTCTTTCTTCCACTGTTTATTTTCAAATCAAGTTAAGTCTTGTGTGCGGCAGGCCGTCAGAGGACTATTTAACTGTGTTTTAATGCGCTGGCAGGTGGGAGGAGACCTTGAGGCAGTTCTATCATCCACTCTAGCCGTTGCTGTATCACAGTTTTTGACAATTCAAAACCGGTTATTGTAGTCATGTTAACACCTTTGAGGTTAGAAGTGCAGTAGACTTAAATAACAGGTCCTGGCATTTGTAATTGAAAGATTCTGACATAATTACACCTCTAAACCGGAACTTATGAGGGATCCACCAGACACACTGTCATTTTGTTTGAGACAGACAGACAGTTTCTCCCTTGCTCAGAATAGTGTTTGTGGGAGGGGATCAAGGCACATATTGGTGGGGGGCAGGGTGGCGGGGGAGTGTACTGAGGAATGTAATGAAATCTGAGCAGGGGGTGAAACACTTTTCCCTGATCTGTTTATTATATTCAGAGGGGACGCCATCCCCCTCATTGGTCAAAGCCCCTCATTGGATTGGTCAAAGCCCTTCTCTGCCTCTGCCTCTCTGTCCATCACCTTTTTTGTCTCTATTTATCTGTCCACCTCACTTTATCTGTACATCCATCTTTTTTTCTCTCTCTTCCCCACTTTCTATTAGATCTCTCAATTCAGTTCAATGAAATTTGCTTTATCGGTATCATATAGCAGTGTACAAATTTCCAAAGCAGTATGTCCCTGCCTGACTTTCCCTTCTACCCTAAAGATTCCTGGGCTGCCTTTGAACTTTGAACACGGTATCTGCGTGTTGACTTTGGCGTGTGTTAACGATGCCGTTAGGACAGATTCACTAAACAATGTGTCTACAGGTCACATACCTTCTCAAACCACTGCTTATCCTACTTGTCTTATCAGTGTGGACAGTAAAGGGTTTCACCAGCAGGGTTTCAGGCACAGTTTACATGAGTTGAGACTTTCTTTTATTGACCCGCTTGAAGAGGAAAACAAAATAGTTTGTCAGATGTTTATAGTGGGATGCATGCTTCTCTTCGGCCTTGTTGTAGTAAAGGAGCTCTTGCCTGAATGTGTTTGTGCTGTCTCGGTCAACATCTGGTCAATGTCATGGGAATTGGCAAAACGGCACACACCGCTGCGAAGCCTGGCTTGTAGAGTGCTGTAAATCTTTGTGGTGGTCGATCTGCACAGGGCGCTGGCTCTGATCAGTCTGCCAGTATTTCCAATGCATTGTTCTTTGAGATGCTTCCAGCGTTCAGCCAGGGTCTGTAAAACACGCCGGGATAAAACGGATTCTTCTCATCTGAAGCCAGTTAGCCTTAGCCTACGGCTTGACCCTGAAGACAAGACCATGCTGACACTCGTGTCCCAAATGGGACCCTATTCGTCATGGACCCTTGTCAGAGGTTGTGCAGTCTATAGGAAAGGATGCTGTTTGGAACACAGAGGTATATTACAGGGTACATAACCCGTAGACGCTGATCTGAAGGGAGTTTAGTGTTTCATTACCTTAGTGTTAAGGTAAGGATTTAGAGAGGTTAAGCCGATCCTAGATCTGTAGCTAAGCCTGAAGACAACACAGTGGGCTTCTCTTCAAAGACACAGGACTTGTTCAGTGTAGGTATTAGCAAAAAGCCTGGTTTCTGCCATACCCCTTGGCTTTCACATCCCCTGGCCAAAGTTCTATCAGATCTACCATGTGGAGTGAACTGTAGCAGAGAGGATGGAATGAAACACAGCAAGAGTCCCTCTGTAGGGAGGCGTAACCTAGTGGTTGCTATTGAACTGTTTTATCCTGCATGCTAATTAGCCTAGCGCCGCAGCCATTAGATAGCTCATGTGGCTTTATAGCACTTAGCAATTCTGTTTCCCAACAGGGACTTTCACTGATATAGGTCAGGTTAATAGCTATCTCCATTCTGAGGGGAATATGAAATGGGACCCAGTTTAAATCACACTATCCGAAGTGTGTTATGCACATTCACTAGGGAAATCCAGGAGGTTATCTGTGCAGATTCAAACACAGAAGATTGTATACTTCATTTAGCCTACAACATCCATAATAATGTGTAAATGTAATGCTACACGCTGATGGTATTATACTGTATGCTTCGGAAAGCAACTCCTTCAATGCTAGAAGGGTCCTCCATTGTATTCCCTGAGAACAGAAATACGTTTATTTTGTTTCAGGGTTGTCCAGGTGATTAGGCTGGTCAGGATTCTCCAGATGTTTAAGGTGTTTCACTTGATTAAGGATGTCCAGCTGATTAGGGACGTCCAGGTGATTAGGGTGCCTAAGGTGGTCAAGTTGATTAGTAAAGTGGTCAAGATGATCCAGGTGTTTAGTGTGGTGACTGTAGTCTGGGAGGTGCAGATGGTCAGGGTTGTTAGGGTGGTAAGGGTGACCAGTGTGGTCAGGGTGGTAAGTGTGGTCAAGGTAGTTAGTGTGGTCACCATGGTCAGTGTGACCAGGGTAGTCTGGGGGGTCAGTGGGGTCAGGATGATCTAGGTGGTCAGTGGGGTCAGGGTGATCAATGGGGTCAGTTTGGTCAGTGTGGTCAGGATGGTCAGTGTGGACAGGATGGTCAGTGTGGACAGGATGGTCAGTGTAGTCAGGATGGTCAGTGTGGACAGGATGGTCAGTGGGGTCAGGATGATCAGTGGGGTCAGTGGGGTCAGTGGGGTCAGGGTGGTCAGTGGGGTCAGGATGGTCAGTGTGGTCAGTGTGGTCA